>JAPDSC010077886.1:10706-35643 GCA_026290005.1 Latrodectus geometricus | reverse complement strand
AGGCATATAACTAACAAAGTTATCACGAATACAGTTATTATCAATACTATTAGCTGGATGAAGGAAGGGGTTCGACTTCTCCTTTTTTTTTTCGTGCCTTACTCTTTTTTCTCAATTGTCTTATTGTATTAATTTTTAAGATTTCTTATTAATTAAGGGGTTATTTTAATTTTTTTTTTTTTTTTTTTTTTTTTTTTTTGTAGGTTATGAGCTATAGGAAAAATAAAGCCTATGATAACTTTTTTTACTTTTTGACATTTTCAAATATTCTTTAATGGGCTTTAATATTCTTTTATTAAAATTTCTTAGAGTTTCAAGAAATATTGTGAATACAACGTTACCAGATAAAATATGTCAGAGTATTACAGCTGACTTGAAAACGACATTTGGTAATAATTTTAAAGATCTTAAGTTTGCTGTGAGGTCTTCGGCAACAGGTAAGCTCACGTTTCTCATTTTGTTATTAAAGATTTGTTTACATTTCAAAAAATAATTTTCCTAACTAATAAAAAACTATTATGATTCCTATTAAATTTTTTATTCCATATATTTACAGCATTTTTAATGGATCACTCACTCGTGTGAATGAATTATTGTAAAATCAAAAAATATCTTTCTTTTTCATTTTCTAACTATATTTTCTCTCTTTTAATATATGTTTATATCTCATTTATATATATAAATCTCTCATTTATATATATATATATATATATATATATATATATATATATATATATATACATGATAGTTAGAAGTATCATAGAATAATCACAGAAATATAAAAGCTATGTAATAGATAAAAAAAAATATTTGATATGACTTTGGGGTGTGATGGATGTTTTTCAATTATTTATACCATCCTCAATACTTTATTCCAGTAAAGAAAGAACTTAAGCCCTACCCCTTGGCGAGATTTTTTTTCATCTGCTTACATATTCTTCATTTAAAAAGGAGCAATGGCAATGCTCTTGAGACTGATTTGATTCTACCCACTGTTAATGAGAAGAAGATATACGTTGTGCTTTTGCTATCTGCATACAAAGTTGTCAGAGTGTATGTTTGCGAGTTTTTTGGATTTTTCCCTTGAAGCACTTGAATATAGCCCACTGTCTATAAAATGTCCTCATGAAAAGCAATTAAAACGAAGCATGTTGAAAATCTTCAACAGCTTTAGGCAGTTAGGTGTAATGTCATATTTCATTAAATTCTGTGCAGTTAGGAATTTAAAAAATTTTGTTTATGCAATTGTAATCTTTTAGCTCTATAATGACCTGTCCAATTATTAAAATTTTAAAAATAGAATGAAGTTATGAGTTTAATAAAACAAATTCTATAAACTTTTTTTTAAATATAGTGTAAATATTAATTTCTTTTATAAATGCTTACATATTTCCCTTGATTTTAAAATTAAAAGTAAAACATTTAGCTGGAATATGTCTTATTTTAATACCCACAAGGCATTTTATTTACGTTGATTATAATACTGTAAAAGTTTACAAACGGGTACTATTTGATTTTTTGGCGATTTTTTGACGTCAAAATAAATGCCAAGAGATAAGTGGCAACCTTAAAATTACGTCAATAAAAGCGCTGAAAATATCAAGGTTACCAGGAATTATATTTTATTGCCAAAATTTATAGCCAAATTCTTTTTTAAACCAAGAAGCATTCATTTCTATACCTAAACTTTGTAGTACATATTATTTACATTGTTCTATATATTTTGTCTTACGTAATTTAGTAATACCAAAGTAATATTTTTACAGGCGAAGATACAGACGTCATGTCTGCTGCTGGACAAATGGACACATTTCTCGGAGTGAAAGGATTGCAAGAAGTAACTTTGTTTTTCTTTCTATAATTATATATATATATATATATATCAGGAGCATAACCAATTTTGAATGGGATATAACTACACAAAACTGATTATGCTCGAATCAGATTTTCAGTACAAAACTATTTGTTGCCTTCTTTAATAAACAGTGTTGTTTGTCGATGACATGAAAATATAAATACTGATGAATTTGGACCAAAAAATCTTAAGTCAAATTTAATATTTCCGATTTTGAAAAAATGTGTCTGGTTAAGAAAATTAAATTTTAAATTTATTTATGTAGTAAAGATTTGAAATGAAGATAAAATGTCTTATTTAGTGAAACATAAAATGAAGATAATTGCTAAATTACGATACATTATGTATTGAAATATATAGTGTCACAGTTTTAATCTTTAATTCTTTAAATTTTCTGTATATTCATAATGGCAAAAGTTTACAAACGGGTACCTCTTGATCGCTTGAACGCCAAGATAGGCTCTAAAATATGAGTAACAAAATGGGAGCTGCTGCTACACAAAACTCTAAACTAAAATACCAAGGTTACCATTAATTAAATATTTCGCCAAACCAAGGTGTACCCGTTTCTACACCGAACCCATTCATAACATTTTTTGATGAATGAATTTCTCTCGTATTTTTGATTTAATCAAAAGATGAATATAAATTATAGCTAATTATATTTGATACTCTGTAACACTTAGTTCTTGCTTAAGATGATGCGTCGTTATATTTATGAAATATCTTATTATTAATAATAATTTTTAAAATTAACAATAGCTATTTTTAATTCGAATCTTTTTTCTTATCTAGATATTTACAGCCGTCAAGAAATGTTGGGCTTCACAGTTTGGACACATAGCCGCGGAATACAAACGGTAACATTTTGATTTTTTTCATGCTGAATATTTTATTGTTATTGAGAGAGGAATATGTATCTCAAAGATAATCATGCAAAAAAGAAATAGATTAATTAATATTATTACAATATTGTTATAGCTATATAGATTGTTATAAAAATAATGTTTACTCTAATGATAAAACTAAAACATTGTTAGAAACAATATACAATATGAATAACAAATTATTATTCTTATTCCTTATAAAATATAAACAATATTATTTTTATTTATATTTTATGCAGGAAAAATATTTTATCTTTACACGTTTCAATTTATTTATTACACATATACCGCTTATAATATTATAAAAAATATTGAATAATATTAATTTAAATTATGAAGTAAATTAGTGAGATCCAATAAACTTTTAAAAATTAATAAATAATACGTAAGAAAACATTGAATACTATTAATTTAGGTTATGGAGTAAATTAGTGAGATTTTTGCTTTATTCTTAAAAAATGTAAATTTTATTACATTAATTTTTATGTGAATAATTATTAATGTTATTCACTATGCTGTAAAGCTTCAAACAATTGAATTTAAAGAACTGTTTGAAAAATGAATGACAATTCAAAAAAGATTACTTCAATTAGCATAAAAAATTATTTCCCAATTTATTTGGTTTCTCCTTGTAAAGGCGTAAAAAATAAAGATATATAAAATAAAGAGAAGGTTGTTAAAATAATAAAATTTTGAATTATTTCAGTATGTTCAAAAATTAGTAATTTTCAAATCAGAAAATGAGGCACTTTAAAATTTACAATGTATCAATGTCAAAAGCATTAAAAAAAAAGTTTGAAAAAGCATTTCATTAAGCTTAACTTCTTATTAAACACAAGTAATATATAAAAAGGAAATTTTTAAAGTCATTTCCTACTTAGGTGTAGTTTTATTTTAATAATCTTTTATTAAATTTTGCATTGTCTGTTTGTAAAGAAAGGGATAAACCATTAATATGGTTTGTTGTTTAGCTTATTGCTTCGATTATTTTTTACTTCGAGGAGATTCTATTGGAAAACTTGAAGATACACCAAGGATCTACTTACCTTGAAATTGCAAGACAAATTTTTCATTTCACTATATTGCAAAAAAATCCTTTATATTTTTTATTCATTTTTTTTTAATTAGAAAAAATTCTTCCTCTTATGCAAACTTTCCTTTTTTCTCTCTAATTTTCTTTTAAAACCACAAAGTTGAATTTTTAAAGGAAATTATGTATGCAATAGTAAATATAAATAAATTTAAATATGTTAGGAATTTAAAGATAGAGATATTAACTTTACTGATGTGCCACTAGATGGCACCACTACACAATAGTTTATTTTTGTCCTGAATAAATTTAACATTAATTAATTAAATTTATTTAATATATTATTATTTAAAAAAAAAGTATTTACATCAAGTATCATCCACTCTTAGTTTAAATATATATATATGAACATGAGAGAATGAATAAGAATTATTTTATTTTACTTACTAAGAAATGAAAATTAGAACAAAAGTAAGAAAGTGGACTAATAGTAAGAACTGGAAATAATAATTATTTTTCACCGTTTAATCACGCGTATGAAAATTTTTTATTTAGTTACTATGTACACATAAGCAGTTATTTACTATGTTATATGAAATTAGTAAGACTGATTTTTTTATCTTTTTAAATCAGGAACAAATTCTTTTTAAACCAGGAGGATTAATTTATTTATCATTTGTTTAAAAATTTATCATTTTAAATAAATGATAAATAAATTATATCATTTATTTATTTTAATAATTAATTAATAATCAATGATATTATTAAAATAATTAATTTATTCTAAATAAGCAATATTTATATATTGCTTATTTAAAATAAATAAATTATATCATTGATGATCTTAACAAAATTACTATAGAGAGAATATTCAAAATTTTATAATAACTTTTTTAATCAGGGTCATTAGATATGGATCATATTAAAATAAACTGAATGAACACTTATTGACTAAACTCCAAATATGAAATAAAATTGACATAATTCAAAATCAATTTTTGTCATTGATTTAATTGTTACAATAATTGTTTATATGTGGATCAATTCAAAGAAAATAAATTCAATATTTTGTTTTATTTTTATAGAAGTTGTGTAGAATGATGCTATAAAATAGAAACAAAGGAGTTATTACTCTCCTGAATTATGTATCTTAGTGTATTTAGTAATGATTTAAAGTGTTATTTAATTTTTTTTAAATAGTATCAGTGTACAGCCATAGAAAAGATAATTAAAACGTATATTGTGTATCGAATTCATACTTATTTGATAAATAAATGCTATCAGTGTGACTTCAATAAATAATTATAAACTTAATATTATTTTCAAGGAAAAATAACTTCTTATTTTGTCACTTTAGGATAACAGTACAAAATTCGTTGCTCTAAATATAGTAATCTCTTTTATATACCAAAAAATACTATATATCACTTTAAAATCTTAAAATAAAGAAATACCAGGCAAAATTATTCACATGAAGAAAGTAATAGGATATGTGTTTATTGACTTTAAGATCAAAATGAAGTAATTTATTTATTTTAAAATATTAGGAAGATATATTTTTACGAATAAAATTTACGATATGATTATGGAGAAATTATTGTAAAAACTCTGATCACTAAAAATAATATTACAAGATTAAGTCTGATTTAAATTGCAAATTCATTAAAATTAATTGTTTTGGTATGATATAATTATATTTAAATAATATTAGAAATAAGTTGTTTTAGAATTCATCTATTAAATTCACTAAACTTTAGGCACAAAACTTTATGTAACTATATTTAATGTTTCGTTTCTACAATGATAGTAGTATAATTGATATAATAAATGGATTTTAGCGTTATACTTCAAAAAAAATCTACTTATCATATAATGATAACGTAAATGCTAAGTTTTCCTTTAAAGTTTAATCTATGGTTGCCAAACCTGGAAAACTCGCGGGCTCAGTTTTTTACATAAATGATATCACATTATTTTTCTGAAAATATAAGCAAAAAACATTTTTCCGATCCGTTTTAAAAGAAATTCTTAAATTTTGTTTCAAATTGCTCAATAAACTTTTTATTAAATCGTAAAAAAGCCAAAATTGATACTCGTGGTCTATTTTATACTAGCATTTGATTTACTGTTTTTTAAACATACGTTCAGCAAGTAACAAGTATTTTAAATATAAGTATTTCACAATAAGTGTTACTTAAATGAACAAACTTTGAACAATGAACAAAAATTAGAGATGAACATTAATTTGTTGAAAACGTTTTCGTTTTACTCATTTTCTATTATTATTTTATTGCAGTCAAAACGGTCAGATGTTAAATTCACCCATGGCAGTTGTTATTCAAGAAATGGTTGCTTGCGATGTCTCTGGCGTTCTTTTCACCTGTGACCCTGTAACGAATGACCCAAGTATTATTACAATAACAGCCAATTATGGCTTAGGAGAGGTAAAGCATTTGTATAAAATTAAATACAACTTATTATATATACGTTTAAATAAATTCAAAAATTTTAAAACCCATATTATATTTTACCAGGTATAACCTTAAAGAAGCATTAAATACTGGATTACATTTTAAATATAACGTTTCATGCGTTTATCGATATTTTACTGATTCAAGAAGTTTTTACTAAATTTGAATTGAAAATGTATCTTAATATTATCATAAATAATAGGGGATGGTATATAAATTTAAATTTTGACTTTTTACAAAAATATATCGTTTGATATAAGTGAAGTTTTTATTGAATTTGGAAATTTTTTAACTGATTTTGAAAATTATTAAAAATAGTTTTGGAAACGCATGTAAATGATAGTTAATTTTCTCTTTTAATTTTTTCTATACATATTTTCATATAAGTGTAATTGTTCCTTCGCACAAAATTTAAGTAATGGAAATATTAAATATTGTTTAATGAAATTTTGCAGATGTATTAACGACACTCGAGTAGCTTCTTAAGTGAAAGATAATTAAATTGTATCAAGATTGTATAGCCTAATATTATAACTTTATATATTGATTGGTGATTATATTTTTCATTAATGTTAAAGAATTAAAAAGAACTCCATAATTAATTTAAAATAACTTTTCTTTACAGACCGTCGTTTCAGGATCGGTGGAACCAGATACGATCATGCTGCAAAGACTTCCTAATGATCAATTAGAAATAAAATCTGTAACCATAGGAGCCAAACACCAAAGAATTGTTATGCAAGGTAAACTGCTAATGACTTCTTTCATTTGAAATCTCAGTACGAAAATTGATTGTATCCAATAAAATAAATCACTGAGATACATTACAAAATTCAGATTTAATATATAAAATATTCAAAATTTTTCTTTCAATTTTTTGTTGTAATTTTAACATTTATGAGAAAGCAAAATTATTTCGAAAATGCTTATTTAAAAGTATTGTAAACAGGATTATAAACACATTTTTAAGTAATTAACAGGCGAATATAAAAATTTTTAAAATGGAAGATAATATTCAAACTATTTTTTCTATACATATGACAAATTTTAAGAAACAAAGTGAATTTTTTTAGATAATTTTTTTTAAAATCTGTTAGACTTCGGTGTATATCGGGCTAGTGTTATCGCAAGCATGGCTCACACGTATTCGATTGGAGATATAACAGTAAATAAAAGTAAGTCATGGAAGCAATTTCAATTTGATTGGAAAATTGTATGCTACGTGTGGTTGCGCATTATCCTGTTGGAATATTGCTCTTGGCAAGCTCTAAAGTTATGATTTAACCACGAACTCCAACATACCATATATGTAGTGCTGGCTGTTCAGTTTACTTGGGATACGTGTTAGAGGTAAACGAAAGTGAAATGCAATATCACCTCCAAATTATGATACCGGTCTCAGGACCAGTGAGGACTTGCATAAAGCGACAGCTTTGTAGTCTCTCACCTAGGTATCACCAGACTCGAATCCGATCATCATAGTGCTGAAGCCAAATGAGGGATTCGTTAATAAAGACAATGTCATTCCATTCCATTATCCATATTTATCATACATTAGCATCAGTGGTGGCACAAACGTTTATAGTTTTGAGTCAAAAATTAACAAAGCAATGGACGTTTTTGGACATTCCCCTCAGCTACATACGTCGTCGAATGGTACAAGCAAATACCGAAGGAAGCCTGATAGAATTAAAAAATAATTTACTTGTGGATCCTATGCATATTTTATTATACAGAGTATCTTCACTTAGTTTTATTGTTTTTCATGATAGTTATGTTATGCAATTATTTAGTTTTTCATTAGTCTTAGTAACCATCAATGTTCTATAAGATATTTGTAACCTATGATGAATTTGTATGACATTAATATATCTAGAAGACTCTCGTTTCATTGTGTTCAACTATTTATTATTATACAATTTAACTCTTCATATCATGGACTTCGTAGTGATTCTAAGTAGTTATGGCATAAAAAAATGAAAACAACGGTTGAATATACGTACGTATAATGATTTGGTATGATCTAATATCTAGCATTACAGATATGTTATTATTGCAGAGCAATTTTTTTTTAGCTTATATATATAACAAAGCTTTATGAATGCATAACATAGTAGGTAAATACCTCGCTGTAGGTTTTCTGAAAATGATAGTGCAGTATTATCAATATTTCATTTACATAATATTACATAATGATAAATACGGTACTAGGATGTTTTCTTATTTTGATTGAAAGTAATATAATATTAATCAATATCTTTGGATCTAGAATCTAAAATAATTAAACATTTATCACTGTATAGAAAATTCCCGTGGCATTTCAGTAGTGAATGTATATTAATGTTATATATACATTTTTCTGCAGATTTCGGTGGAGTGGTGACTGAAGATTTACCAGAAGATTCTAAAGTGACAACTTGCATCACAAAAGAAATGGCTGAAAAGCTTGGAAAGTTGGCTATAAACGTAATGTACATGTTTTTATCATTTAATATAGCTAAAGAGTTCAAATTAACCAATAATAAATCTGATAAAGCTTTAAATAGTAATGCAGACACTGAATTATAATATAATTTGTTAAAAGCTTACGTGCTGGTACCCCTTGATATTGTGGCAATTTTTGACGCCAAGATAGGCTCCAAGCTGTAACTAACAGTAGCAGCTGTCGCCACATAAAAGCTAAACTAAGATAAAATATCAGAATATAAATTTTATCGCTTAACCAAAGGGTAACGGTTTCTATACTGAATCCAATATTTCATAACTACTCAATTGTGTTTTCCAAAAAAGAATCATAACAATTTTTTTTTTTAGGTAGAAAAATATTACAGATCATCACGAGATATCGAATGGGGTGTAAAAGATGGGAAGATATATCTTCTACAGGTATATGTTAATAAGCTTTTATTTCTTACAATATTATTACTCTGATGTCTGTGACTCGATGAAATAAATGAAATTAATCATTCTGAATTAAGCAAAATATAGAATGATAGGAAAAAATACAAAAAAAAATTTTATTTTGATATATTTTTAAATTTGACTGAAATACATAAATGCAATTAATAAATGCAATTAAAATTACATTTATTAAACAATTCATTCGCATAAGTATTTTGGAGTAAGTTGATAAAATGGAATACATTGTGAATAACTTTTTAAATGGAAAATTGTTGCTTAAAAAAATATGTTTGTAAGATTGTTAATACTCAAAGATCTTGCCTTTTTACAGTCACGTCCTGTAACAAGTGGCGGTACAGTAACTGAATTTGAAATAAAACATGAATTCGACGCTGCTTTGCGATGTGATAGAGATTATTATACGGTAGCAAACGTTGGGTAAGAAATTTTGATAATTGTATAAGACTATTAACAAATGTTTCACTGTTTTATTCTAGTGTAATTCTTAAGATCTAGGTAATATGAATTAAATTTGACACCTTAATATTTTTTAATATTAACAATTTTATTCCATTTTGAATATTTGTTTCAGTGTCACACCATTTAGCTGCTACTTTAGTTGTTAATTTATGTTAAGCAAGCATATGTGTTAATGGATACATAATGTTTTATACATATGTTACACATAAAATTTGAGGAGCATTAAAAATAGAAGAAAGCTATTGCATGGGCATAGAAAGAAAAATTAACTAAACATATCAGATAAAGAATTCCATTCGTAATGGAACTATATAATTTTTTAAAATCATAGAAAAGCATGAAAAGACGCAGCATGAGTAATAATTTGGTTGCATGCAAATAAAACAAATACACCAGAACTAATCCAGGTTTTTTTTTAAAGGAAATGTTTAACTATTTTTCATATGTTGTATGGTACATTCTATGTCTAATCATCTAAGTATTTATATGACCTAGATTTTAAGATCATCGATAAAAGCTTTCGGAACACTATTTAACTGTCGAAGTGTACAATTTCAGTCCCAGATAATAAAAACAAGTCTTGGTTTCGTTTCAGTTCTCATTGCAACAACTGGAATTAAGCTAAAAAAACATACAAATTTGTATGATTTGTTATTTTTACTTAAAGCATATTCTAAACAAGATGTACTTGGTCTTGCATACTATCACTCCACATTCTTTGTTGGGTGCATTTTCTCTAATGAATGTAAAATTATTTGGAAAACCGAATATAGTTTTATTACATATTTCAACGAAATTCTTGTTGAAAAGTTTATCCAATATTAGTTTTAAAGGGCACATAATGCTCCAAAGAATTCAAAATACATGTTTATTACATGTTTGTTTTCCATTTTTATTGAATCTTTGAATATCTACTTTGAATTGAAGCTCTATTTTACAAACCACGCAACAATAATATTAGATTGGAAAAAAATATTTTACGTGAACTTCAAGGCTTTATTTATATGTTTTTGATTAACTTTGTGCAAATGATTTCAAATTTTTGTTGGCTGACCTTTTGCTTCTGGGCTTTTAACATGCTGGTCACCATCGGAAACTTTTGTGATTTTATCAATACTTTCGATAATGGACCTATCTATGTGAGGTACATCTTTAACATCAAATATAGTTAAATGGAATCGATTACTTAAATGGAACCAAAGTTACAAGTAATTAGCGGTAATAGTATAAGGGCAATAAACACCATTCTTATAAAATACAAGAAAATTCATTACTTTTCCATTTCGTGCTAACAAATCAAGCTATATCGACATTTTGTTGATTTAGCTTGATTTGACACGGACATTAAAAAATAATATGTTCACTTAAATGGGATAAGCATTTTCATATGCTAAACTTTTTGCAAAAGGTAAAAGGGTACATTAATAATAATTTACTGGTGTTATTTTATTTGTGGTTAGTAATACGATTTGCAAACTTTTTGCTTGTAACAACGAAATGGGAAAGTACTGACACAATTTTATAATGATCATAATTAATATGACTGTTTTATATTTCAGAGAAGTAATGCCAGGTGCAACATCACCATTAGGATTGGATGTGATATCAAAATATTTTGGCACAGCTCTTGCGGTATGGTATTATTTTATTTATTTATGATTCTATAAATCAGGTATATTGTAAAATAATAGAATTAAAAATTAATAAACTGGTATTACGCATATTTTAAATTGTGCAGAAGTCTGAAAGTAACTTGTAAGTGACGTAATCAGTATTTGAACAAGTTATACTCACAGTATAATTAAAATAGCTCAACTACCACAAATATCAGAATGTCGAAAACTTTCTCGATCGATGATTATATTATAGCAGAGAAAAAATGAACTACAGTGCAACAGGTTATTTTTCAATTAAACGTTCGTGCACAGTAGCATATTTGGTTGGGATATTCCAACATATTAAAAATTCTTTATTTTTACTGTATAAAACTGTATAGATTAAGCAATTTCATATTTATGCAAAAAAACTTTTTTCACTTTTTTGTTTTGTCCATATATTTATGAATTAAAGTGTCTTGAAATTGGAATTCAACAAGAGAAAATATTTCATAGTATTACATATTTCATAGTTTTTCTTGGATAAAAGTGAAAATACAAGCTATGGAATTGAAATTGTGAATGGTGTTTATAGACCTGATATTGTAACTAGTCGATTTAGTTGAGGTATTTTTAATGTTAAAGATGTACCTCGCACGTGAGTATTTTTGTCGAAATTGTTGATAAAATATCAAAAACTACTGAAGCTGGTCGCTTGTTATTAATGTCCCAGAACCTAAACATCAACTTTAAAACAGTTTTAACTTTTTTATGCTAAGTGAATCTGAAATAAGTTACATAAAGTTCGCTTAAGAGAGAGAGAGAGAGAATAATGGATTTTTTTCCCCAACCAATATAATATAAGTGACTATACTATAAGAAACCATAATATATTGAAAGTAATTCAAGAAACATGCATTTTGGAAAATATTTTTCAATAATCTGCTCTCGTTTTAGAATACATAAAACTCTCCTGAAATGTTATGTGGCTTTTAAAACAATTAAGTATACTTGCCAAATATGCTCATTCTGAATACCCATTTTGCTTTGATTACATTGACCTATAATAAGTTTTCTATAATATGAGCAAACATTTATCAAAAAAATTAGTTTAAGGATTCACGAAACAAATATTAATCACACATAATGATTACCATATTTCTCTTTTTTCATTTTTAAAGTCAGAAGCATTTAAAAAGGGTCAAGAAGAAACATTTGCCAAGAGCGTCTATTATCAGAGCGGCCTGCCTACATTTTATTCTAAAGCATGGATGTCAGTTCCAGAGGTAAACGAAAATGCGGCTTTTTATTCAGATTTAAATTTTAAAAAATATTCGTTTTTCAAATATGTGGACGTAATTTTGTTTTCAGATTTCATGTCGGCATGGACACGGAACAATGCTTTCTAAGGGTTTTCAAATTAGTATTTTCGGCCGTATGTTGAACAATCCTGAATTAGAAGAAGTGGCAAAGGAGAGGTTACCGTATATTGGCCAGACCACAGTGTGGAGTGACTACGAATTCCTCAGAGTAAACAATCAGATTTCTTATGAGAACCATTTTTATATTGTTTACAAACATTAAAAATGATTACATTTACCTATAAAGAAAAGTAGAAATGTTTACATAAACTTTATAATCAATTATTCATTAGTTATTGTTATTTCTTATTTAAATCATTATTATATACTTATTTATCCACGAAATGTTGAAAATTTGTGAAAAACAGGTAGTAATTAATCATAGGAATAAACAATGTCAAATAATGTCTTCAAAAAATACTCTGTAAATTCTTATACGATTGCTTGAGTAGTATAAAATAAATTCTAAGAATTTTTTTATAGAAACTATTGTCTTATTTTTCGAGAAAGAGCAGTTGCTTTACATCGAAAGCATTAAACATGCTTTGAAAATACATATTGTTTTCAGAAAGCAAACAATCTTGTACGAAAACAAAAAAGCTAATAAAGATATGATTTACAATTCTCATAAAGCATTTGATATGTAACGGAAATTTGAATAGAGCATCGCGTTCAAGACTCATGTGCTTGTGTCGTCTCAATATTTTCAATTCGAGATTCAATTTGAGATTTAATATAAAATTAAGTTTGAATTTTGAAAACTGAAGAAAAATAGGTAATAAATCGGGAAAATATGACAAGCCTTTAATCACTTTGCCAGACAAAATCTTGTCTGATGATATTAAAACGTTTTGCTGCAGTATCATAAACCAGAAACCAACCTCCTCAGTCTCTGCAACAGAACTTTAAATCTTTAAAATGAATTGATCTTACTGTGGCGTAATGGTACGACACAGCTCTCTGGAGCATAAGGTCTCTCGTTCAATCCCAGCCACGGCTGAATAATGGAATAGGGATGTTGCGCTTTCACCTTAAGTATGCATAGTTGTCGGGGTGGTTGCTTGTGAGTTTTCTGGCTTTCCTTCTTTACCACACGTGAGTATGACCCTCTATTTATGAAACTTCCTACCAGAAGACAATGCACGATGTCCATTAAAAATACCTTACGACAACCTGTCGTTTCTTCGAACTTTTTCTTCTACCTAAGGACAAAAAATAATGAAAATAAAGTATAGAATATGACTTTCAATTTTATTCAATCGTTTTTTATTTTTAGTACATGGTACTGACGTCACAAAAAATTGAAACTATTTAGTTTTGAAACTGATATTGATAAATTCTTGGTTGAAAGTACCATGAATATCAAAAAATAGCGATTAACATAATCACGATTGATTTTGCTGTTTTTAATGGTTTCATCTCTTTTTTTAAATATTTGTATATTTAAGTATGCATAAGACATCTTTCGCATAAGCTTGATATTTCAGATCTTGCAATTCATTTGCATGACTTGCGTTATCATAATCAAAACCATTCATTTGCATTTTTCATAATCAAAACACAAATATCGAAATAAGACACATTGTTCTTAAATTGATACAAAAATATTCACAAGCTTTCAACAATCTTTCTTAATATTTGCAAATATCTGGAGCAATAAGTTCTAGATTATAAGCTGTTCGTTGTACTAAATATTGCCATTAAATGTTGAAGGATAGCATCATTCAAAATATTGCCTTTTTAATTCAAAATTTTTTTCACCATTCGTGAATATGTTTTGCAAATTATTTTTTTAAATTAATTATAGAAAAGGATTTAAATTATTTAAGCCTCAGTTTGGGGATTTCAGTTCTATGCGTTTAGCGATTAGAAATTTAAAGTTTTTAATATTCGTACTACACAAGTTACCAAAAATTAACGAAAAATCACAAAAATAGCAATAATTCTCTCAAAAATAAGTCAATGTTAATAATCTAATAAAATTTGAAAATGTTGGAAAGTAAAAGGAGCTGAACAATATGACATTATGCAAAATAGCAGCGCTGAAATGGGAGTACGTCATATTATTCCGAAAATTATGTGTATGGACTATTTCCAACAGGATTATCCTAAAATCTAATCAGCAAATTTTGAATAAGAAATATGTATTTTTACTGTACAGAGTGCACCATGTAAAACTGGCCTGCCGTAATATTATATAATATAACGTTTTTACAATTAATTGATTATATTCGTCAACCACATTGTAGGCAATTAAATTTACTGCGTTTGAGGCCCTTCTTCTTTGAAATGACCGAGAGCAATGAATTCGATTTAGGAATCCTAGAAGATTTTTTTACATCTAGAAGATCTTTTATCTTCAAACTTTCTACAAGAGAGGCTTTAGTTATGTTACTTTTAGCAGGATGATGAATTATGCCGTAGATGAGATCATGATTTTTCTAGTGTGCATGAGGTGTTTACACCTGAGAAGACGATCAGCAAAAAACATGTAATCTCCTCGGTCACTTGATCTGCCCACTCCTGTCTTTTAATTGTGATGATTGTTAATGGAAAGAGTATACAAAACAAATCCACACAATTTAAGAACTCAAGATCCGGATTCAGGATGACATCAATAACTTTGCAACAAAAGAACTTACAAGAGTATTTATAAATTTATTCCAGCATGCTCACATATGTGAAGAAGTGGGTGGATGACATATTAGTATCTACTAACGACAGGAATAATCATATTTAATTCATAACATTATTTTTTTCCCTTTGATTTTACGGCCCAGTTTTACTTCAGCACTCTGTATAACTAAATTATTTTATTATTCAAGTTAAGTGCGTGTTGTCTTGCGTATCTGATTTGATTTTTCTAGTAAATAATATTCAATAATTTTTTTCAAGGTGCTGCATTAAAAAATATTAGTATATGTTTTTTTAATTACTTTAATATTTCTCTAGGACTTATTAACTCATTATTGGAACATTGAAATTGTGAAAAAAGAAATAGAAAATTATGATTTGCATTACACGAAGTGTACAACTGCTGAAGAAACATTTTATGCTCTAATGCGCTCTTGCTCAGATTTGGACAAAGTAAGGACTGGATCATGTTATTCCATTATTCACAAAATACCATTTATATATATAATTCAAGAATAAAAAATGACATTAGTATAAATCATTTCTACAAATGATTTATGCAGATGCTTCGAATAAGTTCATTCTATTTAATCTTATTGTTTCTAAAAAAGTGATTACAAATATTTTATATTCAGTAAAAGAATATCATTTCCAATTATTCACGAAATAAAGCAAGTTAATGATTAGTGACTTTTTCTCAATTAAAAACACTAAAATATACTTTTAATTTAACTTCTTAAGTTTATAAGCAACAGTCAACAACCACACAATAGTCAAGCATCTAGATTAAAGACTCTTGACTGGTTTGAGAACACTACTCTTCTTCAATATGATTTTATGTACTTAATTATATATACTCTAGTTATGTACCGCTCCTACTAGATCACATGACCGTCTATGTAATTTCTGCGGACTGAATGTGATATGATGGGATACATATAATGGTGGTGGTAGTACACACATGGAACCACTTCACACACTTCATGGCATTGCGGTAAAACACTTTGTGGAATTTTGCCTAAATATTCACATCTTGCCAAAAATAATTTATTTTTACTACCACTGTATTAAACTTTAACAAGTAGTTTGACTCAATATATTAGCTATGAGATATCAAAATCCAAGCAAAGTGGTAATGTTAAGAGCATATGAAATTTGATAAAATCAATTTCAGAGGCTTTATTAGCCTTACAACCCATTTTTGTCGGGATGGCCGAGATCTTATGGTTGAACTCCTCAGAACATAAGCGTAATGGTAAAATATCTCAGAGCATTTCATCTCACCACTTTTAAGGAATGGGAGATGAATGTTCCGCATCTGCCTTATTCGTATACACTTGCCAGAGGGGGTGCTTCCAAGTTTTCGAGGTTTCCTCCCTTCGAACATGTGAATAGGTCCATTAAGGATGAAAAGTTTACGTGGTGGATATTAAAATAATTTATAAAATGACCTTTGACCGTTAAGATTTCAATTATCCTGTATCAAAACAAATTATAATTTTTTTTCTAAATGAATTATTTTAAAGTGGTATTGTCAGTTTCTAGTTTGATAGTTTGTGATAATGAAACACACCAAATTTTGTGTAGCATCAGTGTCAGAAAAGAAAATTTTATCCATCTGCCAATTTGCTTACTTATCAAACAGATTTAGTGCCATTAGATTTTTGGTTATTGTCCACGAAAGATATCTCTTTAGAAGTAACCATTTTGACACCGTAGAAGACATCAAAATCTACACAACGACCAAACTCCAAAAAAGACGATAACAGAGCTATTATCATATTCTTTCATTGATATAACAAATCTGTTATCATACTTTGTTTCCAGCAATACTATGGCAACAGAATACACGTGTGTGTTCTGAAAGAGCCTGCTATAAAGATGGTTAAGTAAATGTCTAGTTAGATTATGATGATAAAATATTGAACAAATTTCTAAGAACTTTTTAATTGCCTATCGTGTATTATAATGCCTTGTTGATCGAAGACATATTTTCAGTTGCAAAAACCTAATCAGCAAAATTTTGCAGCAATTAAAATTTAGCGCCTCTCAACTAAATGTACTTGTCATACAAATATTTTCAAGAAAAACATGCAATATTTCTTGAAAATATCTTACTTTATTCTGAATATATAAAAGGAATAAAAATATTTAATTTATAGACATTTTTATGACCTTATTTACAAAGAAATTTCTGCTTTTCATTATCTTTGAAATACATAAATTATCGTTGATAATTAGTTAACGTATTTAATATTAAAAATTTGCAAGTGAAACATTTGATGTGAGACTTTATTTTTATGCTTTATTTAATATTAAATGAGATTGTCATTGCAGTAATCTATATTTGTTCAAAAAAGCAAAATCATTGGCCAAAGATAGTTGCTTACATAAACTTACAGAACTTTTTACTCCAAAAAGCCTTTGTATCATAAAAAAAAAAGTTGTTTTTTCAAAGATTTGTTACAGCTTAAGTGATTTTCATGTAGAGTAAACTATATTTATATTTTGAAATCTCTAATTTTTTATCTTTTTTCTGTATGTTGGATTCATCATCACAAAAATGTGCAACAATTAATTAAGAGGATTTTTAAGAAGGTATGAATATAATCAATGTCAGTTTTAATTAATTGATTAGAGAACTATCAATACTAAGGTTTTCCAGAATATTTTTAAAACTTATTTTCACAACCAATGTAAGTAGAATAATTAAAGAAAACTATACTTATGTGAATCTCTCTCTCCTCACACACACACACACACACGCACGCACGCACACACAAATAGATCTTAGCAGGATGACCAGGTCAACGTCTGCGAATTGTTAAGGACAATATTTTTAGTGCAATATGCATATCTCTATAGAGTTCATGTTGTAGTGTTTTTTAACGTTGTGAAAATATAATTAAGTAGTAAAAAAAGTATTATGCATTCCACTTTTTAGTATTCTGGTAAACTCGCGAACTATTTGAATATAAATTCAAGTTCTGCATATATTTTCTGCCTAATTAAAAGTAAGTGTAGCCCCGATAGTTTATAAAATTTCAATTTATGTAATTTAAATCATTTAAATTAATTATTATATGGCTATTTATCATTTCAGGCAGCAATTCAACACATGAAGTGCTCAGAAAGTTCTTCGCATTGGAACGTAATCATGTTCTTGTTGCTTATGCGAGCTAAAGGAAGTAAGTAAATATTTATGTACCAATTTTTATAACGCCAATGGGTAGTAAGCCAAAACATTAATTGAAACATCTGTATTTCCTTTATGTAAGCACACATTGGGTTATAAATCTTTACATTTTAGCCTTCGTTTGATTCAATTAATTCAAAATACAAGCATTATTGAGAAAGCTTAGTTTATTTTTATGATGAATAATCCCTTGTAGAAATCAATGAATTTGAGCCAACAGAAAATTTTCTTAATAATATATTCTTGAATATATGCAAAATTTATTATTTCATGTATTGTAAGCTCAAATGCCTTAAAAGTTAATGTACACATGTAATATACTGTTAAGTCCCCTACGAGCAAGAAGTTTGCCTCAGATTTATATGTGGAATGGTATAAATTCGACTATTGTCTGAAAATCTCCCGAAGTTAATTCACACCCTGAATCCAGTCGGGCAATAGACAATTCCTTAGAAACTGGAGGAGATAGATTTCTTCTGAACTGCTGGTTGTAAAACATACCAGATAAGCTCAAAAATGTTCCTGTCTGAGGATACAGGTGATCAATTTAACTGTTTAAAATCACAAGAAGGAATTTGAAGCAACTTAGGGACACTTTTATGATGTATGAGTCGTGGCATTGTTCTGCTGGGATTGTCCAAGTGGGTCGGAATAAATATTAACAAAAATTAGTGAGGGAGATCAGGCAGGGATGCTCACATATTTGTCATTTGTAAGATTCCTCTATAGACGTGTCTTTGATATTATATCGCACCAGTAGTGAAATGATAGCTCTAGGGATGACAGGTTAAGTATTGAGGGTTTTCTGCTCGATCACTGTTTCTAAGTAACAAAAACTCCCACTCAATTGCTTCCATGTAACTGGTAGAGCCCAACTCACAGTTAGATGCAGAAAAGTATGCCAGTGCACACATACACACACCCCATATCATGTCAGCTACATATGCCCTATAGAAACAGAGAAGTTCCACCAGTTTTAATTGGCCTTGTCGAAATGTAAGATTCATATATTTATGGGGTTTTCTGCTTAATCTCATGCTTTCATCCATCCGATTTAATTAGAAACGAGATTCGTCAGACCAAAGAACATATTTTTAACTGATAATAATGTGTCAAAGCAAGCTGTTAAGTTTTGTGATTTGTACTCAACAGTATAAACTCTTATTCTCACTGATCCACTAAACAGTTCGCAAGATGACACATGCCAATTCTTCATCATTGAAATTCGCATCAAAAGGTGTTGCAAGTCTATTTCTTTTAAGAATTCTTACTAGCCATGAATGAAGCGCATCCTCGGAGATACGTGCCATCTCTCGTCTGCCTATTATAACTAAACGTTTATATTCCGCATCAATCGTTTGTAGGCATTGTCTACACCATCACAGTTTTGAGTTTTCCCGTATCTCAATTATACACTCTTCTATTAGTTTTTATGTCATTTGATTGTAATTTCATTGAAATAAAAGCAATACTTAATTGAAAATGGAAATTGGTTTGGGGGAATAGAAACGAAACAAAGATATATTATTAGAAAATTTTTGAAAAGTAAGCCCTTTATCTATAGAAAAGTATTGCTTGAACTTGAAAAATAAATTATTAAATACAGTTTATTGTTATCGACAACCTGGGTTACTCCTCTTGATTCATTTTAGAATTTATAACACTTATTTAACTTACTTTTATTATTTCTTGATACTAATATTCCTTTTCTTACATTTTCATAAATTTTAAAATATAAATTTAAATATAGTATTTTAAAAAATTAAATATATTTTTTTGTAAGATATACACAGATGCATTTTTTAAAAAAATATGAGTAAATTTTATTTCATAATGATATCATAAAAATTTAATACAAAAATAAATATTTTTTTAGATTGTTGACTTTTTGAAAAAAGCTATATTTTCGCATACACATGAATTTCAGTTCAATTAAAGAATACATCTGAACATCAAAAATGTTTGATAACACTGAGAAAAAATCGTGCATTATGGTAATTATGCACGATGGTTATTATTATAACAATACAGGTGCAGTTTTTTAGTAGAAATATGAAATATTTCTTCACAACTGTCACTCAAAAGAGAGTCAACAGCATTTCCTCGTCACAGTCATTAGTTTTGTCTATATTTAGATACTGTTGCTTATCGCTTAATCCAACGAAAACTAACGCATCATTATCGTCAAATAATTGCTTTCCGAGAGATTTGGTTTGTTGCTCAACGGTCACGTTTTGCACACAAGAGCTAATTAGACAGGGATTTACTATTAAAACTGGATTTTTAACCACTACACACATTCATTCCCAAGGTGGGAATCGAACCCTGAACCGAGTAACTATTCGAGCTGCTGAACCGAGTAATTATTCGGCTACCTTCCAAGAGGATTTATCATAAGTAGTAGACCTTCTTTACATGTCAAGAGAGTGCAAGAAATTGTCCAAAAAACTCCCAAACACCCACCCCCATAGACCTCCATGCAGATCATGCAAAAGAGAAAAAACCCTCTCCTGATGTTCAACAGTGATTAGGATCTTTGGAACTGAAGACCTTTCAATCTAATGAGCGAATCAATCTAATCTCTAGGAAACGTGAGACCTAAATACATAAATTAGCAAATTTTTAAAAATATTTTAATCTAACTTTCATTTAACAGCATATTTTTCTTTGCAACATGAAATTTGATTTATTGGCTACAATTAGAAATGGATTGTAATTAAAATTCTAAATTTTTAATTCATTTCATTTATAATTGGTCCATAGTTAAAATTTCTTTAAAAATACTAATGTTAATATACTAATTAACAAAATGAAGATATTAAATCTTTAATGGAATGACTAAATTTTCAGGATTTGATACAGATGTCTATGGTGATTTTGGAAGGCTATTAGCAAAATCATCAAATTTAGAAAGTGCAGATATTCCATCAGCCTTACAGGTTTAAAACATTTTGTTTCTTTTCTTAATTCTATATTATTTTTGTTTTTATAATTTTTTTATGTTTCGCTATGGTTATTTCATTTTATTTCAGAGTGTCTCAAGCAAAATTGCTGAGGATTTAGGTGTAGAGAAGTTTAAAGCTATGTCTTTAGAAGTATGTACATTTTTAATGCTTTTATCATTAGTTTCATTTTATATGAATTATAGATTAGAAAAATTGCGTGATACACATGGTTTACATGTAAGAACATAATCAAGAAGTAATCTTCATTGTCCATAAAAAGTTTTATTATGAAAATTTTGATTTTTCTTGAAATGCGCCAAAAAATTTAAAAGAATTATAATATGAGTATCCCATATGTAAACCACTAATCAAAATTGTCATTAAAAGGTCACCACTGATCTTAAATTTTTTATACGCTGCATACGTGAGTAGATTGATGCAATTTCTAAACTATGAGTTGCATGTAAGCCACTGGTCAAATTTGTCATAATAGAGCCAGCAATAATCAGCACCATTGATTTTTTTTCAAGTAATCTTAAATAATACGCTACACGTGTGTGCTTTGATTACTGTAATTCCTATATAAATTACATGTAAGCTAAAAATAATCATAATAAAGTCACCACAGTAATCAGCATCAATAATTTTTTCTAGTAATTTTAAATAATTGATATGCTACATGTTTATAGATTACTAGAGTTTCTAAGTCATAATTTGCTGCAGTCTAATCTCATATTAATTGTAATACTAATCTGAATAATTTCACTCATATTTATTGTAAATAAAGAACAGATAAAATATAGAGCATATTTATGATCTTGTTATCATTGTTTTCGTTTGTAATGGGACTTTTTGTGTATTCCTTTAGGAAGCTGAGAAATGGTTGACAACATCAAACACGGATGCTGGTAAATATTTTCGTCAGTTCATAAAAAGACATGGACACAGATGCCTTAAAGAAGTGAGCATAATATCATTTTTAATAATAACACAAATTTTTCGGAAAATCTTACAAAACTTTCCAATTATAATTCGATAAAACATTCATTTTAATGTTTTCATTTTATTTAACAATTTTATTAATTTTCTTTTTTGTTTCTGACAGTTTGATGTTTATTCCATACCATGGGGTCAGGATCCAAAAATCCTTATAAAAATGTTACAAGTGAGTAAAAACTTTCATTATTTTTGTTTAGTTATTAAAACTGTCTCACAAAACATTTTTTTTTCTGATTTCTCTTTCTCCTTTGCTGCCTAGGACTTTATAGACAAAATATTTTTAAGTTATAAGATGCATTAATACCCCTAAGATTTTTTATAAGGAGCTGCTTTAAATGATGGTCTTTCTTATTTTGAATTTATTCAGACAGTTTACACAATTTTGAGTTTCTTCAATGGCTTTTTAAACTGCTTATAATAAAGCCTTGCCTCGCATTTACACTGTTGCACACCATTTTTAATTTTTTTAGAGAAGAACTTAAACCAAAATATTTTTAGTTATAAGCTACATCAGAGAGTCTAAATTTTCTGATTTAGAGGACTGCCTTAAGTTAACAAAAGTGATCTTCGTCTTTTTTAATTTTTTTAAGATCGGAAAATTAAATGTTATGCGAATTTTAACTTTTTGCTGGTAAATTGTAATAACCTTTTAGAATTTGTTGTTGTTAATGACACTTGGCGACGCCAAGCCCGCCCGTCACAGAGACTAGGGGAATGAAGTCAGAGAGAAGGCGCCTTCCGTTTTTTTTTAATAGAGCACCCTCATTCGAAGTTGGAAGTACGACTTTTGGCTCATAGATGAGCAGCACCACCTGAAACTTCCAATTTAAATATTGAAACCAGTGAAACTCCAAAGCCTGGCTCCAACCACCCCCAGAAGTATTAATTTGTTATGGGAACATGGAGGACATTGCGACCCGACGGATTTAACGTGCCCCAGTCGCCATTAGTGAACACGACGGATCTTCGGCTAAGACGGGATTCGAACTCACCACCTTTTGGTTACGAGAACAACGCCCTCACCAACCAGGCCACCACTGCCCTAGAATTTGTATTTAATTGATATATGATCTTTGACACAGTTTTGAAATTTTGAGCGAAAGAGTACAATATTCAACAATAACCTTAAAAACTGTACTTAAAATACTGTACACTGTACAGCCCAATTCTAGGGTTGGTAGTCTATACAGTATGCTGATGTTCACTCACTTACCGTACACCAAGTTTTAATTTTGATAACTAATTGGAATATTAAAAGTTTGTTTCAAGATCTCTAGCCTAGATATCAATCTTCTCTAGGACTATTAGAAACTTTAAATGGTCATTTTTCCAAGTTTCGATACATAGCAAAAAAATTTAGAGAAATATTAAGCATTTATTTCTCAAGGAGCTTTGCATACCCGGAACATTAAGTGAAACATTAATGGTTTACTTCATAGAGTAAAACGCATAACAAGAATTTTAATTCGAAATAAAATATTTGTTTCTCGACTTGAAACTTTTGTATATAACAAGAGAATTATCTGGAATGTAAAGAATTTGCTTACTAGCATTAAAAACATAAAAAAGAAAATTATTTGAAACGATACACATTTATTTCTAAATATTTTAGGGAAGATTCTTGTTGACAGCAACTATTGAAGACTATTCAATTTTTTCTCTGATAAATGTTCATTTATGTGGTTTATAGTTATTTGAATTATTTCATATTTATAAATTATTTATGTGTAAGTGTAAGTATAATAAGTATTGCTATTAATCTAGTATTAATTGTATTTTATTGTTATTAATTGTATTTTATTGACCTGAAAACTATTCTTTGAAGATGATTGCTTATAAAAATATTCATCATTTTTATTTAGTAACATAAAATATAAAATTTAATTTGAAATTTTTATTTAAGTAATTTTACAGATGATTCATATTTTTTTGACAGGCTGCTGTCGGATCTTCCCACGAAGGCGCATCCAAAGATGATGAAAACTACTCAAAGTTATTTTCAGAGCTTCGTGTACCTTTAGACTTTTTCCACAAGTAACGTCAAATACGAAATTGATTAAAATAACGTATTTTTATTTAAAATCTTGACTTTATGATTAAAAAAATGTATTTTCTAGATTTCTACTGAGAATTGTCCTTCCAAACTGTCGAAAAGCAGTGGGATCTAGGGAGGCATGCAAAGTATGTCATTTTTCTTATAATAAAATGGTCGATTTCTCCTTCAGTTAAGAACTAATTTTTTCCTTACAGTCTATCCTAATTAGGTCGGTGGATCATATGAGGAAAGGTTACCAGCATCTAGCTAAACTCATGGTAGCTGAAGGTAGAATACCAGATGCTGATTTACTATTTTTTATGAGACTAGATGAAATTAGACTATTATTGAAATCACGATACCCCAAAATCATTTCAAGGTATGAACAAAAAAATGTTTTTTTATTAACATTAAAGACACTCTTAATTCATATGATGTGATAAATATACCAATAAAATATTATGTTATACATACAAAACTATTTAATTATTTTAAAGCAAGGTATATATATATATATATATATATATATATATATATATATATATATA
>JAPDSC010077886.1:0-10606 GCA_026290005.1 Latrodectus geometricus | reverse complement strand
TATATATATATATATATATATATATATATAAGTTTTAAAATATTTTAGAGCTATTCAGAGAAAGAAGATGTTTCCAACACTAGATCAATACAAGTTCCCAGAGATTGTGAGAGGATTCCCAAAGCCCGTAAGTACTGCTCGGTCATATCTCATCTAAATACAAAAAAAAAATTTTTTTTCATAATTAAAGGAATTATCATTGAAATTGCATTGATTATGACAATGGTTAATTGGAAAAACAAAAAAGCACTTGGATATTTTTATAGAATTATTCTATTTATTAAAATTCACTCCACACAAAAAAATGATAATAAAGGGAAGTAAAAAACTTCTTTCAACTCACTTTTCAACTTGAGAGTCGTTAATTTTAGTTTATTTATCTATGCAGCGTGTAGTGCTACATAATACGTTATTTCTATCCACACACACAAATTTGGTTATAAAATCTTTCCTAGAATCGTAAAACGAAGTATGTTTTAATCATTATTAGTGGTAAAACCAAGACATGTAAAGTAACTCGAAAATCTGCTTTTGTATGCATATAATGTTTTCCTATGATGGTATAAGGCATCCAAATATGAATCTGATTGGACGCATTGTTACAATTTATTAAATTCTCGAATTTAGAGAAGAAATAAAATTTTTTCAAAATTTTATTTCTTGTCTACATACCTGAATCATAGTTTACGAATTTAAGATAAATTTATTCTTCAAATTTTTAATTAATCTACGAAACGTTTTTGGCCTTTCTTAATTTAGTTCTTAGAAAAAAATTACTTACATTATCAAATATTTACGACCTGTATTATTTACTGTAATTAATTAATGTGCATTTCAGATAAATGAAGAAGACGATTCTATGAGTGATTCAAAATATATTGCTGATTTAACAATGCAAGGTAAAATGAAATCCTTATTATTTCTAGTGTAATAGTAATTCACAAAAAAGATTGAATATATTTAAACACATCAAAGAATTTGTACATACATTTACCGGATATTTTTATATGCATATTTCTTCTTTATATTTCTGAGGATTCACTGTTAAATCATTCGAGAAGAATAAATTAAAACTACTGTAATACTTTTTGCTAGAATATGAGAGAACTATTTTATTTTGCCTGTGCAAACCATAAAGTCACCAATGATGCTACTAAATCCGAAGAAAAAATCTCCGATTTTCCATCATGTTTCTAAATAGAGTTTGTTGAATTGTTTATTCACACACTGTTATATTTTATTTTGGCTTAAAGTTGTTACAACTAACAGAGGGGCAGCTGTCGTAATAATCCATCATACCAATTTCTGAATTCAGTGATTTTTTGGTGGGTAATATTTCTTTATCTAGAAACCAAATAAAAATTAAAATTTTATTACTTCAGAGATATAGAATAATGAGAATTATGAAGAAAATTTCATTTTGGCAACCCTAGTATTTACGTAATCGCGAGGAAATATAGAACATTTTGTTCCCTTTTAGAGGATTCTATTAAGAATTTTGGCGAGAATAGTTCGTATGAATTTTTTTTAATATGTTCTACAAATTTCTTGACTTCTTGGATTCGTAAATTAAAGGCTGTGTGGTTCTTTATTTTAAATAATTATTTTCTTATTCTGTATTAATTGTTTAAAGTTACTGTTTAAAATTGTGTCGACATATCCTTTTTTAGTTTGTGTATGGCATTTTTATTATTTAAAATAAAACACTGCTTTTAAAATAAATTATTAATTTAATGAGTATTTTAAAATTTGTGTTTACATTTGAAAAATGCTGTTCCTATATTTTCCTTTTTAAAATTATTAGGTAACATTTAAATTGTATTTTAATATTTATTTTTCTGCTAATGTTCATATTTTTAAATCCATGTTACTGTTTTTCTTAAAATTCGTATTTACATTTTTGAAACTGTTGTTACTATGTTATTCTTTATACTTACATTTATGAAATTAACGTTTATATGTTTTCTTTTTAAACTTATATTTTAGTCTTTTAGTTATCAGGTTTAGATTTATTATTTAGGAATTTGTAACCTTTTTTTTACTAGAAAAGAATTTATTACGTCACAATTACATCATCTCTGCAATATTTCTTTGTCGCTAAAATAGTTCGGTAATTTCCATGATGAATTATACGGCAGCTGCTCCCTAACAGCTATAAATTTTGCTTTATCTATATTATATACGTTTTCACCTAAGATATCATTCAGAAATGTTAGATTTGTGACATTGAAATGCAATGATACTTAATGCTTGCTTAATACTGGTTTCTGTATAAAAACTGCATTAATTTCTTTGTAAGATGGTAGTTTTGTTTGAAAAAATAATTCCATTACTTGTTATAAATTTAATGAACAATTTTTCACAAAATATTATTTTCATTATAACAATACACTTTGCCACCTGACATACTTTTGATATGAAATATTAATTTAATTAAATTTAATAAATAAAATTAGGATGTAAGGAAACTTTAAAAATAATATAAACATTTAAATGCTTCGACATGATAAAAAAATTATATATTTTGCTTCATTAATTATTTAAGTAGGCTTTTTTAACATTTAACTGTCTATATTTTTGTCAAAATAAATGCAAGTTGAAAAGATATATAATTCTAATAATTAAATATTTATTCAAAATTTAATTTAATGTGATACTAATTAAAGGCATAATTATTTGCAATTTATAGGAATTCCTGTGAGTCATGGGGTTGCTAAAGGTTTTGCAAGAGTTGCTGTATCTTTAGAAGAAGCTGAATTATTAAAAGTTTGAAAATTTTGTTTTTTTAAATAATTCCTTATTCCTTTTATTCTGTTATTTCCTGTTCTAAAATTAATAAATATAAAAAACAATTTAATTTATTTTAAAACAATTTTTAACACTTAATTTAATTATTTAAAAACAATTAAATTAAGTGTTAAAAAAGAATTCTTTTGTACTGAGAATCATCATGAATCTTTGTTTTAATAACATAATTGGAAATGTTTGTGGAATGCTTCGAACTTTACTCTTTTCACACCATTTATTAAAAAAACTAAGAACTACATGTGAGCAATTTATAGAATAGGACAAATTTAAAGAATAGGTTGGCAAAGGAAACAGTCTAAAGTGCATAGTAAAACTTTTCTTGAATGTTCATGACACAGTGTTGTCTAGGCTATATATTCTGCTGTCATATTTCAATGGAACTTAACTATATTCTTGAACTATAACAGTATTCTTAGGTCTTGAAAATTCAAATATGAAAACTATTTTAAAAAAATTTTTTACTGGTAGCTTTGGTTTTTTAATATATTTGCAGGGCATTAATGTTGCAGATATAATGAGCTGGTTATACAGTGTACTTCTATACAAGACTAAATGGCAATGATAAAATTCCAAATTTCTCAAATTCATAATCCAAATCCTTAATTGTCGTGAAGCACTTTGCCAATTATATTTAAACCTTCACCTGATAACAGCTAGCATTCAAACGGTTCGCGCTCTGGTCTTCGGTTCAATAATTAGTAGATTCGAATCTTACCTGGAACATGGATTTTGTAGTTGCTTAGAATTCACTTAAAATTGCAGGTTTCCACCATATTAGTCCTAGTGTGCAAGGATATAACCTTTGAGCAATAACAAACCATTCAAACTTTCACCTGTTGCCACTAGGCATGTAAACAAACATCATAGTTCTGTAGGTAGATAAGTACTAAATTTGTAAAACATATCTCTGTGGCATTCTTTTATTTATCTCCATCATACAGTTTACTATTATCTCAAATTGTCTGTTATTTGCTGTAAATTGTCAAAATTTAATCAAATGAATGAATACGTTTTTGAAATTTCTGTGCAACAAATGAGTTGAATTGTACATATTATGTAAGATTGAGGTTCAAAAGATTCTATTTCTCCATGGTACTGAGACGCAATAGAATTCATTAATGTCGTGAATGCATTATACATTTTCTCATACGCTGTAATATTAATGAAATGCATTAGACTTTTCTTCCATTGGTCTATCTCTCCATTTCCATGAACAGGGTATGAATTTCATTGCAACTAGAATGCAAATCAAACAAACATTATCTAGAAGTAGTAAATTAATATCATTCCTAATCAACAAAAACTTAACTGCAAATAATAGGAGCGTGCTTAATTTATACCGGAATTTTGGTTTTTCTGTTGTGGTAATGATTCAAATATTAAAAAAGAGCATAGTACAAAGGAAACTTTTACTGTACAAAGAAACAGCTTCTTGTTTTCCCTCACAAGTGTTAAAGGTATACATTTACCTTAAAATTTAAACCATAGTATTTAAATGTTATACACATGTTAATGCGCGCGTTTATTATGATAAACGCATCGATTATTGCAATACAGATTTCTGATATTTAAATTTTCTTCACTGAAATTTACAATAATTTCCTTAATTCGTGTTATAATTAATTTTTAATTAATATAGCCTGGTGAAATTTTAATTGCATACAGTACAGACATTGGATGGAGTCCCTACTTTCCCATCATTGCAGGAGTTGTTACAGAGCTTGGTGGTCTAATTTCTCATGGTAAGATTTAGATCTTTGTTTCTTAAACATTTTCGGTCCTGATATTCAAAATTATTTACTTATTTAATAGTTATAATATGTGTGTGTGTTTTAAAATAAAAATTTTGTTTTTAAATTCCAACTCATTTAATAATTATATATAAAGCAAGCTAGTAATTTAAAAAAGTAATTTATGCATTACGAAATAAGTTTTTCTAAATGTAGAAAGTTTTGAAAATTTTCAAAATATGCATATGAAGCTGTGTTTCAAAAAAAAATTTATCTTCAAATTTATATAAACTAATACAACAAATATATGTCTATGTGAAAATGTAAATAAATATATAGCAAGCAGTTTGAAAAATTAATGAAACATAATATGATTAATAATTTTAAAAAGTAATTAAAAAATACGTTCTTTTCAGTCGTAAAAAATTGTTACAGATTACTACTCTTAAAACTTACCGTTAAAGTTGCATCTAAAAAGAAGTTAGCAACTTAAATACGTACCAAGACATAGGTTAAGAAATAAGTTTCTCTTAATATAAAAAAATAGAGAAAAATATCTAAATAAGCAATGAAGACTGTGTGTTTTAAAAAATTTCGACCTTCAAATTTAAATCTCTTCTACAGTTATAATTTTTAAATAAAACACGGGCCAACTGTTTAGAAAAGCAGCAAAACATTGAAAATAATATTCTTTAACTCATAGAAATCTGTGTTTTTCAAAGAAATATGCGAAATAAAACAGTTAAATATTTCTGGGAAGGACCTTGAAAAATTCATTTTTTAGATACCAATTATTCTTCAGATACAAATTATAATAGATATTTTATAAAGAAATCTATTCTTACGTTTTAAGTTATAAAATTAGAGTAGTTTAATACAAATTTCGGCAAATGTTCCATAAAAATAGTTAAAGAGTGTTGAATATAAGACAAAAGTATTTTCTCATACTTAACTTTAATTTTGTTTTTAATTCATTATTTCAGGTGCTGTTGTAAGTCGTGAATATGGTTTGCCTTGTGTTGTAGGACTTCAAGGTGCTACTAAAAAATTCAGAACGGGTAACTATATAAATTTATTGTATTAAGATTATAGCTAAAAAGTAAAATTTAAAATGAATACGGATATTTTCACCAAAATATTCTAAAATAGATTCATTATTTTAATATTTAACTGATTAAAAACAGAAAAACAATTTTGTTATTTACCGAAATTTATTTCTTTTCTTCAAATTAATGAAAATTTAATAGAAGAACAAGAAAATTATTCATTCAAGGTTTTATAAATATATTAATTTATATATCATATTATATATTTTTATTACAATACAGTTTTTTTCATATTTTTTTCATTTATTTGCAATGTATTTATTATAATTATAACATCAGATACAATTAATCAGTAATTTTCTTCATTATATTAAAAAACTAAATTCCATATATATATATATATATATATATATATATATATGGAAATTTTTATAGAAAATGTTCTCTGATTTAAATACATTTAATAACTATTTATTAAATGTATGTAAATCATAAAATGTATGCAAATCATATCATCATAATATTAATATTATATTTTTTGTATAGAGTATTTAAATTTTAATACAATTAATTTTTTAATATAAAATATTTTTTAAATTTTTGTAAGTAGTTTTTATTTTATAAATATTTACAATTAACGATGTTTTGATAAAGTAAACAAACATAAGAATTATACCAAAATGAATTTGATTTTGTACTTTATGAAATAATTCTGTTTTAAAACTTCATAATTACAAATTTTCATATTTATATGAAAAAGCCTCTTTACTTAAATTTGGTTAAGTGGTATCAAAGATTTTGAGAATTTTAAATGTATATTCTTTTTTTTTCTGTGAAACATATAATCGATAGTACAAATAACATTTCTTTCTTGTAAATCTAGGAGATTATGTGTTGTTGGATGGAAAGAGAGGAATTCTACAAAGGCTTCCTCAACCTCAAGAAGATTAGTTCCACCAATCCTTTCAATTTTAAGAATTCATCAAAAACAGTACATCAATATCTATTACAACGAGAATAATTTTGACATGTCATTTTAGGTTATTAATTTATATATATGTTATAGCCAGGTTATATGTATAAGCCAAGATGCAGATACTACGCTTGAAAAAAAAATTTGTGAATTTTTTAAAAATTTACTTAAATAAGATTATTTGAAAATGTTTGAAGACATTTACATTTCTGATTTATTATTTACCTTTTTTTAAAGTAATGGATAAGTTTTGTTTTTGTAGATTGTGTACTGTCCTTTGTTTTAGCTAGCTTGAATAACTTCCAGAATAAATTGAAATATTTTTGAATCATGTTTGCTTTTTGTAAATACTTACTTTTTATATTTAATAAACGCTCATGCGATGCTTAGATGTCTCAATTATTTCTTTGATAAAATTAATTACTAAAAATAGAATTTTATATTCTTATCATATATTCATTTTCATAATTGACTCATCTTAAATATAAACACATCGTAATAAATTTTTAAGATTTCGTGAAAGAATTTAATATCAGACAAATTTATACAATGCAAACAATACTACACTGATTATGAATTCTCTAAATGTGAACATGATTTATAGTCAAATCTTTTTAAAAGACGTGAAAGAGGAATTTATATTTAATTTATATATTTAGTTATTATAGCAAGAAAATATACAAGAATAATATTACAGTGACAATAATATTAAATATACAAGAATAGAAATGAACTACACAATCCTTTAAGAAATCGATACAATTTTAAAAATACTAATACTCTCAGTAATGTAGTATTATCATTTTATTTCCATTAAAAGGTAGTAATTGAAGAATATGTTTATTTGATAAAAAGGAATTGACAGTATTGCTTGTCAGATTAAAATGTTTCTTGTTGTTTTCCAAAAATCACGGAAATTTAAGAAAAAAGAATAAAAATTCAAATAAGGAATTTAAAGTTTCTATATAACTTAGATAAAAGCAATTTGACTATTCATAATCAAGTTTTGAATGTTTTTGTAGAGAATTTTAATTTCCACTTCGTAAATGACCATCCAAGATATCTTTTAATGGATAGTGGATTTAAGTGTCACAAGGGAAAATCCGGAAAACTCCCTCCACGAAAGACGTGAAGGAGAATCAGAAGTTTTGAATATACGCTGAAATCATATATAAGTGTAAATATTAGAGCTGAACTTTGCCAAAAATTCAAACATCTATATTTATGTTAATCTCATGTAAATTGCAAATGTTTATTAGTTATTTTTTTAATTTATTTATTTAGGTACATTTTTTTACATTTGTAGTACTAAAAAACGTTTAATACAATTTTGTGGATTACCTATTAATTGTAAAATTTAATAAGGAAGAGTTTTGTGAAATTAAGGCTTGTCCCCAAATCTTTGTTCCCAGAATAGTAAAGATAAAACTTCTGCAAGCTATTCGATTGTGCATTAAGTCACTCCTAAAACTTTCTTTACTAGCACAAAAAATGGATCATAAAAAATTCTATTTAATATTCGTAAATAACTTCCAAATGGTTTTAGGAACACCGTATTTTTTAAATAATCTAATTATTTAGTGTAAATACAATTTTAAGTTTCTACAAATAAAATAAAAGTTATTTCAGAAGGTCCGGTAATTTTCTCTTTATAAAGCAACATTTGGTGTCACACTCAAGCGGAACTAGTCAGTACGCTTTGCATTTGATTTCGATTTTCAGAAACATATTTTCACCAAAATCGACAATGCACTTAAGGTTAGCAGAATATACTCGATCAATTTGACCAACAAGATTGCGCCTATTTTGGATTATTTTGTTCAATGCCTTCCGCCCTATTTTCAAAAGATACTGTTTCTGCAGTTATGCAGTATCGCCAGTTATATCTCAATGAATTATAACATATAATAATAAGTGTTGCACATTACTAATCATTTGCTGTTGTAACACATAGGTGATTTTTATCTTGATCAATGTTCCAGGTTCTCTATTTCTTAAAATAGATTTCAAGGATATAAAATGCTTCTTCTTGCGCTCCAATAGCATTCCCTGCATTTCTTTAAGTTCCCTTGGATCCAAGTTTCTTAGTAATATGCAAGCCATGAATTCCGTGGTCTAATAGTAGAACAGCACTTTTCGAGACATAAGGACCCGAGTTCGATCCTAGCTACTGTTGAACAGCGAGAGGTGTATATTGTACTTCTACATACACGTTTGTGTGGGATAATTAAGAAATTCCCAGGTTTCCTCCCTAGGGATATGTGAATACAGTTCACTAACTAAGAAAATCTTTTTCGGAAGGTAGTGTACATGGTGGGTGGTAAATTGCGTATTATGCATAGATAATAATTCAAATTATGCATAGATAATAGCTTAGATTATGCATAGATAATAATTTTAAAAAAGGAATAATTGTATTATCTATTATGCTCGAAACTTAAGAGGAATTTTCCAAGACATTAGAGTAACAATGTCTTTTGCTTTTGCAAACATAAAATACCTTCTTTTGTACTGCTTAACTATAATTAAGAATGAAAATCTCTGAAACTATAATATTAAAATATCTAAATAAAAAATATCATCTTAAGCTAAACCCATTAAAAAAATTTGTACTATACAAAAATTCCAAATTCTTTCAAATGCATATTCCTCCAATATGCCAATATAAAAAGTTATGCTTTTTTACACAATTATTGAGAAGAAAAATAAGCATTTGAAATATCAAAACTTTAATGTTGACAAATATAAAACTTCAATGTTTATAAGTTTTCTTTGACTCTAAATAAAAAGTAGTCGATTATTTTCATTTAGATTTGGAATTTTCTTTCTTATCTCATTAACTGCTCTTTATAATATTCATTCTTTCTAATATCTTCCTTATATTTATTCTGGAGGCATACCATAACATATCTACAAATTTTTTGAGATATGTTTTGTATTTTTCCTGCAACTGATACACAAATGTGTGTCTAAAATTATTATTCATTGAATTTTGGCTTTAACAGTGTTTTTAGAAACACCTAATAAAGTAAAAGAAATATGTATAATATTATTAAACAAAACATACAAGAAACTACACAAATAATTCATTCCTTTAGAGTAACTGCTTCGTGTGAGTGGTAGTAAAAAATTATTATGCGTTATTGACATAAATATATCTATAAAGTATTGAAATACAAGATAAATTAAGAAAATGGGTTTTCTTGACTGTTCGAAACCGGCTCCATGGTGTAGGTCTGTATGCTCGCCGACCGATGGTATGTGTTAAACTAACATCAAGGCATCGTCGCGAGCACAGGGAGTGGGCAACAGAGCATGTGAACTGGAAGAGAAATGAATAATTTATAATAATAAATAGATAATAAATATATATAATAATTATAAATAAATAATAAATTGATAACTAATTGTAAATTGAAGGATGAAAGAAATTTAATTTTGCTACCTTACTCACTACCTTTTTACATTTATGTAAAATTATGCGATATTCCTATTTATTTTTACTATCCGTATGTGTGTGCCCGCTTCATTGTGTTCTTCTTAAATCATTTTACAAGTGTCACAATGAATTTATAGTTTAAACCTACTACGAGGCCCGCGTTAGACTGATTGGTTAGAGCGTCGTTATCAAAAGGTAGTGAGTTCAAACTCAAATGAAATTCTATCGTGTTTACTAATAGTGAGTGAAGCGCGTAAAACATGTAGCAGACGTAATGTTCTCCATACAAAGCGGTACCTCTAGAGTGGCAAGCCAAGTCTGTGGGTTTCTATTTCGTCGCTGCTTAAAAATTACGAATATCCATTTTCAAAGTCATGATGAAATGCCCACTGGGTGTCCCGCCAAATAAAGATGACCTCACTTCCGCCAATTTTAATGCTGAAAGAAGAAATTCCTAGTAGCAGAGTGTTGGAATAAAAATGTAAGCCTAGCTTATCGAACGCTTCAGATTTTATCAATATAAAACGTGAATCTAGATGTCAGAGTTTCCGCCTTTTTTTTTAATTGTTTCCTTTCAAAATATAATATACATTATATCATTTATGTAAAC
>JAPDSC010077885.1:0-13602 GCA_026290005.1 Latrodectus geometricus | reverse complement strand
TGATTTTATTAATATGGAATAAATTGTTTTGCTTATTACTTTTATGTTTTAGGTGGGCCTACTGGAACACCATTGGTTTTAAGAGCAAGACAAGCCCTTGATCATCCAGAAATGCCTTGGTTAGTTCAAAGTTAAATTTATGTTTTCTAGATTTGCTTTTTTATGTATTGTTTTCCTACAAAATAAATTCATTCCTAGGCACTTACGATATATTGGACAACCTGAAATTGGTGATAAAAACAGAGCAACAATGATCCGTAGTTGCATTGATGTGGATACCTCTAACAATGTTGTTCAGTTTCTCAATGAACTTGGGTTTAGGTATAATATCTCTTTGTTAATTTGTTGAAAATCAGTTATGAAAAGCAATTTTTCTATTGCACTTTTTGATGAAATTCTACCACTAGATGCCAGTTTAGAATGATTTTAAATTTTCTTATTAATCATTTGAATCTCATTTTTTATTATCATGATTGAAAATATTTTCATCAATTTTCCTTTTATATGATCAGTAAAAATGGCTACAAACTTGTTAATTGTGTTTTTCTTAAAGAGTAATGAGGAAGATAAAATACACAATTTATTAAAATATGCTTTATAAATATTGTAATGAAATATAAATTAAAATAGCAGAGTGTTTATTAATATAAAGGAATAATTTGACTTGCATAATTTTTTAATTAATATAATAATCTTGTCAGCACTTTTAAAAATTATTTCTTGCACTCTGCTACTAGGCAATAAAACAATCAATGTAAATTGCCTAATTTTTTTATAATAATTTTTTAACTCAACCAAGCAATGGAATTAATTTATTCATTACGTAATTAAAATTATAGCATTATGTACAAAAAAAAATTTCCAACATAAAAAATCACTTGCATTATGTAGGAATAAAATTTCTTTAAAATGTATTTGGAAAAAAGCATACTACCATGCAATATCAATAAATTCATAACATGAAAAATATTTTTAGAATGATTTCATTTCTTATAGTGATTGAGTAAAAAATGTATGTTTAAAAAAATTGTTATGCTCAATTTTTTTTAATACAATTATAATATATTGCATAGAATATCTACAAAACATTTGAAAATTTATACAATTAGTAAAAGTCTTTTACAACAAAAAGTATTTAGCCTTATAAAATCAACAAAAGCGGGATAGTAAACATTTTAAGAGGCAATAAAAAATCCTAAAATTTCTAACTTCACCTTATTTTTAAAATTCAAATTTATGATTTAGTTAAATAAGTATTAGAATTTAAAATTGATAAAAGTTAATACTTCACATTTCAGACATTTTAACGACAAACTTTACTACATATTAACTATATAACTTATTATACAAAGAATGTGAGTAAAATTCGTAGAAAAAGCAATCAAGTTCAAAGTTTTACTATGAAGGAAGCAATAAATATGTTTAACAAATATTTTGAATTTTTATGATTTAAATAATAAATTTCACAATCAAGTTGGATAAAATTTAAAAAAACTGTAAATAAATTAATTTTTGTGAAATCATAATTGTAACATTAGTATAATAAATTTTAATTTAACATTATTTTAAAAATAGTCAACTAAAACTATTTCCCAAATGGGAAAAAAAGAGAGAAAATGGGTTAAAGTACATTTATCTTTGTAAAAATTTTGAATTGTGTTTACAAAATAATTGAATATGTTTTACATATTAAACTGATAAAAATTTCTCATCACAGCTATAAAATTATTCTTACGAAAAATAATTTGAAACTATTGAATGTTATTCTTATTATTGCTTTTGTATTCATAAGAAATGAATGTATAAATATCTTAGATTTAAATGCATCAATCAAGAAATAACTAAAAGTACCTTTTATCCTATATTCCTATGCATATTTTCATAAATTTCTTTGTCTTGGGTTAAGGAAATATTGCTTTTAAGTAAAAAATATTAATCTTATTGAGAAGTAATATTAGAAAATAAATGTCTACAATACTTAGTTATATAATGAATTAATATTTTAAGATTTTTGTTATTTGTGTGATTGCTTTTTCATCTATTTTATATTTCTAAGTATGATATCAATTTAATAATTTGTTATGATTATTATTAGTTGATAAATAATTAAATTCTCATTTGAAGGTTGGATTATGAATATGTTTTGAAAGGTTTCATGTTTCGAAAAGGAAGAATGAAAGTTACTGTTGCTAAGGTGTGCAGGGTAAGTATTTTGAAATTTAATTATTTAATTTTAGGTGTTTAAATTAATTCTACCTTCTTACAATATAATTTTATTGATTTTAGTTACTGCAGCAAAATAATCCAGACAGCATTGAACCTGTTTCTCAATCATATTTAGTTGAGCTTAGCGTGGTTGCTCCTTCTGGTCAGGTAAATACCAAACTTTAAATTAATATAATTCATATGATTATAAAATCTTTTCTATGTGTATATTTTTATTTATGATATTGAATATATTGTCTCTTTTTTAGTGAAGAAGTGCACATTAATAGATTTCTTACTGTCTAGAGTATTTACTAACAAATTTTTATTATATTTATTATTATATATTTTTTATCTTAATAACTTAGTACTTTTTTATCACAATATTTAAAATTTCAGACGTTATGATTGGAAAATTATTATATTAATTCTATTAGTATTTGATTTTAATTTTGCTCTTTCATAATATTGTCTCATTTTTAAAGTTCATGTATGCAAGTTTATTTTAAAATTACATAAAGTATTTATCATGTGTATTGAGTTTCTTTTTTATAGGAAGCTTTGGCAGATGAGATGAAAGCATTTTCTGAACAGTTAAAACCGTATCCTTTATTGTATAAAGTAGCCATTTGAAAATTAATGATATTTTAAATTTTGATGTTTGACTCCCAATTTGTGTTAGTTGTTCCAAAGATTAATGAAATTAATGCTTTTCTTCTGTTCGTTAACCATCCATGCATTTAATATTATTGTATCATAGTAAGTAATTAAATGATTTTCATTTTCAAAAATAATTATCTGTTGAAAATAGAGAAAACAAATGTTTGTTACGAAATAATTTATAAACTTTATTGACATTACTAAAATTATGTAAAATTTGGATTTTTATGCCAATTTCTGTTGAGACTTAAAATTCCTCCCTTTTCTGTCAAAAATGTTTAAAAGAATTTAATTCAGAATTTAATTTAAGGTGAGCATTCCTTCATTGGTAATTGTGGTTGTCTGATCTCAGTACTCTAGATCGTGCTGATTGAAACTTATTTCTTTTGTACTATTAAATTTAGTTCTTTTCACTTAATTTTTTTAAATAGTACTTAATTTGACATTTTTTGGTGCATTTTTGAAATTTAGTTGCTTTGAGTCTTAAGTATCTCTTTTAATCTATGCAGCTACTGTCCTATTTATAATTTAATAAATTTAATTTATTTTAGTTTCACTCTTTTTTATTTTAAGTTTTATTTTAATGAGTCATAAAATAAAATATATAATTTTTTTTAATCAGTCTTTATATGTAATCAAATTTTTGAATACTTGTTTTATTCTGTACAATAATGTTCCATTCTTACTCAAAATTTAACAACAATTCTTTAAGTTAAAATTAAAATCAGAGCTTGTCTGATTATAAAATATTAAATGAGTGAATGTAATAATTATTAATATGTTGTTATTCAAAAATTAAAGGATATTTTTATTTCTAAATTTTATCTAATTTAACTCCTTTTCATTTAGAAGAATCGATTTAAAATAAAATATATACTATTGGTAAATAGTATTCGTAAGTCACAACATCCATTATTTTAGGTTTTTTCTGTAATCTAAATAAAATTTACCTATATTTATGATGAAAAGTTAGTTGATATTTCTTTGCTTTTTTATTCATCCTGAATTAATTAACAGATTGGTTCAACTGGATAAATTTGATCATCGTCGTCTTCAACATGTTTAACACTAATGTTTTGTAAATAAGGCTACTTTTTTTATTGTGGTGAAGGAATGTCTGGGAAAAAGGAAATGTTCACCTGTAGATAAAGGAAAAATCATATCATAAAGAAAATTGTATTTGATCTTATCATAATGTGCTAATAAAATTTTTGACTTATCATTGTACAAATGTGTAAAGTAAGTTTCCACTTACTATTCTAGAAGTTATAAATGATCTAAAATAACTGAAATAAAGTTTTTTTTTTTAAACTTATTTGGATTGCTTCTTTTTTTGCACTTACATTTATTAATATAAAATTAATTTAAATTACTAATTGTTATTTCTAATTAGATTTCAACTGTACCAGTAACCAGGTTTTCAAATTATATTTTTTATGAAATGTATTTTTGTAAATTATAAATTTTGAAAAATATTTAATGTTTGGATGACTAAATTTTCAAAAACATATTTTCTAAATACTTTTTAAATTCTAATTACCCTATTTTCCCGTATATAATCCGCGGATTATGTGTAAAAAAAGGTCCGAATATCGTTTTGCGTATTATACGCCGCCGCGGATAAGCTGATAAAAAACATTCTCCATCAGAGAACTTTACAAGAAAGTTTTGAAAGAAATACTGTTAATGTTTCATAAAATAAATAACAGATGGCGCCACGACAAGGCTTACTTTCAACTATAATCAGCTTTGTCCAATTACGTACAAAAACGAATTCGGTTCCTTGTAAAGATATTACAGTTGCATTTCGCTGACACCATTTCGCAATTTGTCTTGACGTGATCTGTTTCGTTTTGAAAATATTCAAATTCGTGTATCGTCATATGGAAGCGAATACTTTTAAGTTACACAGCAGATTTTAAATTAAAAGCTATATGAAAAACAAAATAAAATAGTGACAAACATGTTAATGTGAACTGAAAAACATAGCACGCGCGGTATAAGAGAAAAATGTATAAAATACGCAATTTGTAAATAATCCATTTCTTTCACTTAACGAAGAAAAAATATATATTTTTTAAATATGTCTATCATCGTTTTAAAAGCTAAATATCGATAAGTTTTACAAAAAGCTCGAAATTAACCAACATGATAAATTTAAAATTGTGTAAAATATTCTCACGAAACCAGTTTCTAAAAGTTGATTTCAGCATATCACCCCTTTGCAAAATTGACTTATTTATGATTGATATTCAGAATATCTTAAATGTTCTTTTTTTAAATTATTATATTTAACATTTATGAATTTATATTTTTCTTTATTATTTTTTTATTCAACAATGAGTGAAAAAATACAGAACTTTAAAATTTTTGAAGACAACAAAACTAGTAGAATTTTTTAGATTAATGCCAGTAAATTCAAATAAAGAAGAAAATTTATAAAAACAATTTTGAACATTGTTTAATTTAGGTTTTGGATTTTCTTTGAAAACTCTACTAAGCCATTTATATAAAATTAACGTTTCTAATTAAGTTAGAGTTGAGTGTATGATATTGCCATTATGTTGTAACATTTCTTGGGGCTTTATTTGCTACCTGGTGCGTCATAACATGAGTGTCAGGTCAAAAAAACTACTATACACCAGCATCATAAGACCTATCGTTACATATGCATCACCCGCCTGGTGTACTTTAACTAAAACGCAAATTTCAACAATAAACATATTTCAAAACAAAATGTTGCGTAATATTTTAGGCGCACCATATTATTTGAAAAACACTGCTATTCACCGAGACTTGAAGCTAGAAACCCTCCATCAGCATATGTCGAAACTTAATGTGAGATTTTTTAATGAAGCAATAAAATGCAACACTGCATCTTTTAACGACATTTTTAATTGCGAAAATCCCCCAGACGATATCAAATACAGACCAATAGCGGCCCACTTCAACAGTGACGCAATAATGTCCAAAAATACCAAAATATAATTGGACAAAAAATTGTTGTAAATAGCTACTATTAATTAAATAAGCACAAGAAAAAAACTCTACAATCAAGAACTTTTCTCAGAGAGGCCCGTCCACTCTTCCGTCAGTAGCTCAGCCTACCTACCTCCTCGACCTAACATGTGATTGGCTACAAGCACTACCTCCGATGACGGAGAAAAAACGGCTTCGCCGTTGTACGCTCCATTCAACTCCAAACCTAGTACCTGGTGCGTCGAAGATGGTGGATAATATCCTTTCCCCCCTTTTTTCCCCTTAAAGGGAAGCTTTGTAAGAAGCCACAAACCCCATTCCATAAATTAGGTGTTATGTGACTTGTACGTAAGGTGAATGGCACTGCAGTTAGTGCCTATATATGTTTAGTAAATTGCTAAAGTATCTTGTCTAACCCCCTAAATCAAGCAATGCTGGGTGGATCTTAAGGATTTTAAATTACTTCTTATGCCAATAAAACCTCTGAAATAGACTTGTCTTTACAACATAAATAAATTTAGAGTAAATTAAGTGGAGTAGAAATTACTCCTTCAGTTCAGAGGTAGAAATAACGTCTAGTCCATCCAAAGCTGGAATAGAGTAGAAAACCATATGATAGCATGACTGCCTCTCTTGACCAGACAAAGATAATTTCATATGATAAAACTTTTTCTATACGACTCTGTACATAGAGAATGCCACAATGGCATGGAAATAGCGCATCATATTGCATATGACTGATACCCTCTCTTTTCTTGACTATTTTAGGTATTCTTGATACTAAAGAATAATACCTCAACTCCATAAAGACCCTTTTTTATTTCAAAAGAAAGAAAAAAGCTGGATATCCTGACAGATGGAACAAAATTATTTTGGATTAGCAGCTAATGATTTTAGCAGATACCTTGACTGTTTTCTGGATTACCAAGAGCTTTTGTTTCGTGATCGCCTTCAATGACGATTGATGGCTAAGGTATGCGGATCCAAAAAATTAGCATAAATTATCTCTCTAAAATATCTTGTCAGTCCCCTGATCGAACGCGGTCCTTTTAATACCTATCCTTGGTATAATAATAAAACTTAAAATGATCCCATTCGTATTAAATGTACTTTGTTCGTTTCTCTCTTAAAATTTGGTTTCGAATGAGCCAGATTACAGATAATCGTAATTGCATTGGACTAATTGAAAAATATGTCACTCCTTAAACGTTCTTAGGGTTCTTTGCGGCTAAAATTTTTTCTTTGAGACCGTCTAGATTTTTTCTGCATTTGGAGACGCCAAACAGGACTTTTTTCTTTTCCTTGTCAATGCAGCAAGAAGTTGAAAACACCTTCCGCATCCTTTTACTAATGAGGCTGCACCATATTTGCGTGGCATATCTGACATTGATACTATCAGTACGTTTCCTGAATTCTGCTTATTCGGCGACAAAAGGACTTTATCAATTAAATTGCATTTTTTGTTATTTAATCTTCAATTAGTTTGCATTTATATTTGATTTAAATTTTAGATGCTAATTAGAAATGAATTAATACTTTAAGTAACTAGTACCCAGTTAACTGAAAATATCTTGTTATAATACAAACTACATTACAATTTTTTCAGGAAAAGACGTTTCAGTGTCTCCCGACTCCGAGAAAGGACGTAGTATCTAGTTTTCCTCGTTTCTTCCAGGGATGAGGAAAACTAGATACTACGTCTTTTCTCAGAGGTGAGCCCGCAGAAAACCAAAATCCTCTCCCCCTGCCGCAAAGATGGCGAAAAATTATCTGGAACTAAATATTGACGAGAAACTAGTACGTGCACTCGACTAACGATCGAGAAACTAGTACGTACACCTGAATCCACGATCATGAATTTTGGTGCATCATTTTCTTTCGCTTCAGACCAATATCAAGGTCAATTACGAAAAATTATGCTCCTAACCGATGAAAAAGTAATTTTCGAGGTAGCCGATGGCAGTCACGTACGACCCAAGGGAAAATACATCATCCGATTAGATATTAATGGTCTGATACGTCCCTTTGAATTTAAAGTTATGTCGCAATGCAGTCACGATTGGGGAGCTATTGAAGATTTTGTATAGAAAGAAGATATATCTTTTTGTCGAGTGAATATCATCCAAGATTGTATCGTACCTCCATGCACTATATCTAAAATATTCGTTACAGATTTGAAGATTAATAACGCTACAGACGTGATAGTGGAAGAAAGTGGACTGTTACAGCTAAACAAAGTGGCTGTTCCCTCTAACAATACTGATATTTTATGACGTTAAAGCCGAAATGTGGATCGCGAATGCTCAAGCGAAAACCAAATTCATAACAAAAGGTATGTGTGTAGGATACACTGAGGCCCTGGACGAAAAGTATGTGAATGACATATCCAATACGCGAAGCTGCTCATCCGCCAAAACGAAAGATAATCCACCTGCTGTCGATTATTCCCAAATGTTGTCCCCAGATCTCACAGTCGAACGAAATCGGCAACTTATTGGCCGATTTCGTTCCAATAAGTTGTTAAAATTAATTTCAAAATTTCCTGGAATTTTTCACCAATCCAGAAACCAGAGGCAAAAGTGAATGTTAAACATCGGATTACCACTGGTGAACACTTAACCGATTAGCCAACAAGTATGAAGAGTATCTCCAGTTGAACGCCGAATTATACAGAAGGAAAGATGCCAGATAGAGTCAATATTCAGCCATCATACAGAGCCCATGATCATTACCAATTGTGCTTGTGAGGAAAAAGATGGCTGTTGATGGTTTATCGTAGACTATCACCGTCTGAACAAAATCACGAAGAAAGACGCTTACCTGCTCCCACGTATTGACAACTTAGACAGTTTAAAAGGAACCAAGTTTTTTCATCCATAGATTTTTATTCTGGCAATTGGCAAATTGAAGTGGACGAGACAGGTCGTAATAAGATGGAGGAACTTTACGAATTCAAGGTAATGCCTTTGGCTATTGTATTGTCTTTGAAAGAATGATGGACAACATTCTACGCCACCTGAAATGGATCATGTGTCTTTGCTATCTCGACGATATTGTCGTGTTCTCTGAGAACTTCGACGACCATCTAAAGCGCCTGAATGTTGTATTTAAATTGCATCCAAAAATATGCCTTTTCGGAACTTGACAGATTAAGATTTCCTATGACATCTAGAATTCGACCAGATTCATAAAAAGTGAAAGCTGTGAAATGTTTTTCGACTCTTGAAAAAGTACACGATTTCATGTTTTACAGGACTCTGCTCTTATTACCGACTTTTCATCAATTTTTTTTTCGCTTAAAAGTGAATATAAATTTTGTTGGGGTCATGAGCAGGCGGATGTTTTCAACGGACTAAAGGAGGTACTGATATCGAATCCAGTATTCGAAATTTGCTATGAAAAGGCCGTAACAGAATTGCATTAGACACAAGTGGCTATGGTGTGGGAGCAGTCCTAGTGCAGATGCAAAACAAAAAGGAAACAGTTATAGCCTATACTTCACGGACTCTAACAAAATATGAAAAAAATTACGATTGAAAAAGAATACCTTGCCGCCATGTGGGTCGTGTGCAAATTTAAATCCTATCTCAATGGAAAACAGTTTTTCTTTGTTCATTCTTTAACCAGTCTAAAAGATCCTTTTGGAAGACTTGTGCGATGGGCCCTGGTACTACAAGAATACGACATTCAATCGTCTATAAGAGTGGGATAAAAACACAAGGACGCTGACAGCTTATCGCGAAATTTGGTGGAAGATGACCTTTTATCTTTGGACTTCATATCTATCACATGTGTTGGTAGCATCGCTAATGAATAAAGAAAAGATCCACGACTTATTGAACTAATACGAGCTATCGAGAATACCGAGCCAGTGAAGGGAGGTTTCCAACTTAAATTGGAAACTTAACTTCACTGTCAATAATTATAGACAGTATACTTTGTAAAAAAATAATTTTGATCCATCTGGTAAAAAAGGAGCTTTCTGAAATTCTTGAACATCTACACCAATATATTCTGCAGTGATTCCATGGTGCACCAACGGCCTGACATTTAAGAAGTGTCACAGCATACGATCGGATAAAGAAGCGATTTTATTGGGCAGGTCTTTATCGAAGTGTGCAACGACATGTTATGTCAAGTTAAGAAATCTGTTCCAGAAAAGCCAGTAGGAAATTTCATGTCTATAGCATCTGCTGTAGAGCCGTTCCATCGTAAAAGAATAGATCTTGGGCGAATGGCCTACTCGCGAAGCGAGTGTAAGGCCTTTCTTTGGGCGACTTCCAAGTTTAGCCGCTAGAAACAAATTGATCATAATATGCATCGATTATTTAAATCGATATGCTATGACGAAAAATCTGAAAACTGCCGAAGATATACTGAAGAAACATATAGCGCCGCGAGTTATCACGGATGTCAAAACTTGTTTCGGAGATCATCCGACTGTGCAACATCAATCATTGTATGACAGCCGACCATTCTCAGACGAATGGCTTTACAGAGCGATTCAACCAAACACTGAGTAACACGTTATCCATGTTCATAGACGTGGAACAGAGAAACTGGGAATATGAGTTTCTGCTGTTCGTGACCTTAGCTCAAAACACTGCTAAGAGCAAAGTGTATCAGGATTCACACCTTTTTATTTGCTGCATGGTCAGAAGCTTAGACCACAATTGATAATCTTTTCCTCTTCTGTTCTGACATCGAGAACGACTACACTAAGTATCTTGTAGTAAAAACTGAAGAGGCGAGACTTCGAATGTTAGAAGCACAAGAAAGAAACGGTTCAGCATTATGACTCTAAATATTAAGTGGTATCTTATTTACCTGGAGATTTTGTGTGGGTTTTCACACTTGTTGAGAAAGTAGGCTGTCGAAGAAGCTGCTTAAGGAAATATTTCGAACCATATAAGGTGTTACGACGATTATCCAACATCACCTACGCGGTACAAGATCATGACCACATATCAAGATGCCGGAAACAGAGAGACATCATTCATGTGCTTAGAATAAAACCTTATTTCAACCCTGAACAAATAGAACTAGATCCAGATAATGATTCTACAACATCGGAGAACAGACGAGGTAAGAAGGGCACATTCTCCTGGGAAGATCCAGTACACAGACGCGTTGAAAATCAAAGAAAATGATTGGATAAATATAAGAACAATGGGGCGCTTTCTTTTAAAGGACTGCGCAATGTCGCTTAAAACGTTTTCCTGCCATGGTCATTATGGCACAGTAGTCATGGCAGTGGTTTTCCATCGAATCAGCCAAAGTTCGAATCCCACACAAGCGGTGTGGAAATTTATGAGTTTAATTTCATATGCTTTTAGTTCTAGAAAATTCTTTAATTTACTGGAACGGTGTTCCAGAACTTGCTGTTATTGTATAAAAGAGCAAGTAGCTCAGTATACAGTTAGTTCTCACTTTTGTGTAAGAATACTAATAGTTAAATAAAAAAACTTTGTATTATGAGTTTCCCTATTATTCTACATGACAAGTAATCAAGTATCATTTGATAATTTCCATAGAATTATTTGATATTTTCCAAAAAGTTAACAAGAGGCTTTTATGTGTAATTTTAACAGCCTACACAAAAGGATATTTTAGAGTAAAGGAGATACTATATTTAAATCTTGTACTTACATGAAATAAAAGTAATGACACACAGTTATAAATACTTTTCAATATTTTAAAGTATATCAATGACACAGAGCATTGATTTTCAATTCCTCATTTGGTAAATAATGATCACACATAGTTAATCAAAGATAAATAGAATACGATTATAATTTAGAGGTTTTTAAATTTCGTCTGAAAACCAATTAATACCAAAACATTAAACACAAATTTCAAATAAGAGATAAAATTTTTCTTCAAAACTTTTCGATAGTAATAAGTTAAAAGTTTTATGTGATAGGAATAAATTAAAAGTTTTATCCTTCAATTACAATATTTAAAAATTAGTTTGATATTAGCTTATTTCTTAGAACAAGAAATTTTTTTTTTATTTTATTTAAACAATACACTTATACCCATAAGTGTCATTTAAAATATAAAAGAGAAGTGGATTTTACTTTCTCTCATTTGGTCAATAATTTTGAAGGATAACCAACATCTATAAAAGTCACTTCTAACTTTAATGATACTAGTAAAAAGATGCAAGATAGTCATTGTTTAATCCTCCATTGATTGTACAAATCAGGGGTGCCCAAACTTTTGGGATCCGCGGTCTACCAATGGCAGAGCTAAATTAACGTACATATTTATTTTCGATAACAAGAAAAAATGGTAAATTATGTATTTTTTCTAAAAAAAACTTAATATTAATATTTACAAAATAAAAATAATAAAGTATTCATATATCAAAAACTGACCATTCTATTCACTTCATTTAGTTGAAATTTAGCACTGTATATCTGCTACAAGTTTATCATGTTGTGGCTGGTACGAGCTTATTGCAATGCATAAACACGAAATTAAATGTTCATCGGTTAAATGCGATCAATCTTTGTTTTTTGTTTGTGGTTGAAAAGCAGATTCGCAAAGATACCTCTATCCAAAGTATGATTTCAAATACAAATCAATTTGTAAATATTTGGAAACGTTTCCTGAACAATTAATTTCCGAAAATCAGTATCGCTGAATATGATCTTGATTTAAGGAATATATCGCATCTTAATTTAATAATTACTTCCTCGACCGTGACTGATTTGATATCTATTAAATGTCCTATTTTTTCAGATACTCCATCAATATTGACATTTTCATTTAAATGGAAATATCATAATATTAAGTATTTCTTTCAACCTAATTAACTCTGCGAATCTTCTTTCAAATTCTTCAAACAAAACAAATAAGTATTAAGGGATAACTTCGAAGTCTCGGTTTGGATTATGGATGCACTCTTCCCTGTTTTTGAAGTTTCTCAATTCATGTTTCAATTGATTCATGATGAGATGCATACCTTTCTATAGTTTTTTTTTAATGTTTTAATCGCGTCATCATGTCCGTTTTAGGTTTTAAATCGTAAACCTTTAATCATAAATCTTTAAATCGTAAATCTTTGCACAGTTTGTTTTGGGTTTTAAAGCGTAGACTCTGTAGTAAATTTTTATATATAATTTATTGATTCTATGTCATAAGTCATAAATTAAATTGTTAATATCTGAGGTTATTATCAGGATGGTCGCGCGGACTACCTAAAATGTCTTCGCGGTCTACCAGTCGACCACGGTCGACGTCTTGGCAACCCCTGGTATAAATGAATAGTCACTAATTGATTAAAAAAATCAATCAAGATTGATTCTTTCCCTAAAAATACAATAACTATAAATTGCAATAAGTTTGAATAAAAAAATGTTCTCCATCCTTTTCCAATAATTTTACTTAATAGTGAATATCAATATTATTGTGATCTAAAAGAAAATAAATTTATAGCAAATTTAAAAGTCTTTTTAAGTAAATGCACAAATGGTCATGAAAATAAGTAGGACTAAAAAAACTTCACGTAATATGTTATGACAAAGTATGCATTTAATATCTAAAAATTGTATTCTAAACTTTTCATTGATTTCATAAAAATGAAACCTTTCCCAGCATTTATCTGCAATACAAATATTAATTCTAAAATTTAACCATAATGATTGCATTTAATTAAAATAAAACTTTATTGAAATTAAAATAATTAAAAAAATAAAAGCAAACTCATGTACATATATAAATCTAGCAAATATTAGTATACATCAGCCATAT
>JAPDSC010077873.1:0-28154 GCA_026290005.1 Latrodectus geometricus | reverse complement strand
ATTACAATCATATGAAGAATATTCTTAATACTTCTCAAAATTAATCAAATTTTTAATTTATTTATCATATTCAAAAATAGGTTTAAATGTTAAATGAGAAGTTTTTACTGAAAAGTTTCAAATTTTATATTTCAATGGTTGTAAGAAGCATTATTGATTTCATAAAAAGTGTTAACAATAAAATTAGTTTTGTCGAAAATTATTGTCTATTTTCATTCTTACATAAATGTGTGACATCAATTAAATTTTATATAGATATATTTACAATTCATTGTTTACATATTTAAATTGAGTTTAACTAAAAGTTACATGAATATGCATGTTTCCATAAAATTAACAATTTAAAACCATTCATTATTTTATATTAGCTTAAAACTCATAAATAATCTGCGTTAGAAAATTAGATAACCTAATTCATGAATCTTAAGAAATATTTCTATTAAAATAATTTCTTAATAGTTCATGAATAAACTCAAACTGCTAGAAAATTATTTAAGTATTGTTAAAAATGAAGGAACATAAATAATTTAAATTGCAAGGGTAAAGGAAGAAAAATTTCGAAAATTGGAACACAATTAATTTATCATACATTATCTTTGCTTCAATGTATTCAAAAAATAAACTTTCCATTAGATTATGTTCATTAGGTATGCTAATAAAACATGACACTTGAAACATTTAAAAAAAATTATAAAAATAACAGGAATACATTATTGATTATCATATTAACTTAAAACTTTTATTAACTGTATGGCCTAATTATCTGACACTCTGTAATCAATGCAACTTTCAATAGTTATTGCATAACCATAATTCTGCAAATTCAGATAAAACTTCAATTTACATCTTAGAATAACTTTTGAAATAAAGGCAGTCTATTAAAATTCGACACATATCAAAACTAATCTTGAATAATCGCTTTTTCAACTCTTGTAGATGAAAAATATTAAACATAAACATCTGATAGCTTTTTTCAATCATTTGAAGCTATCATATATTTTTAAAACATCTGATTTGCACTTGCGATTAATAACTATAGCATGCAACTACGGAAAAGAGGCAAAAGCCTCTCAGACTAAAAATGAGCTCAAGACATTTCACTATTATTAATAACTAGTAATTTATATTTAATGTAGTGAAATACCCGGAATATAATTTTAATAATTCCTAATATCTAAGAATTTTCTCAATATAAAAACAAAACTTTTGAATAAGGGACATTAAATGATAATGAGTATACATTCCCTTTATTGGATTTAATTTGTTGCCACTTTTAGCATGCAAAAGCTAATTCAAACAGGACCAACAGCTTAAAGTGGTCCCAGAACTACAACAAATACCCATGCAAAAGTGGAAATTGAAATTGTGAGCTGTTAAACTAAATGCTAATTATTTAAATGCTTGCTTGGGTTTTCTTCAAGAGACAATTATTTACGTATTTTATGTTTCAAAAGAAAAGTATATTTCTAAAAAAAATGTTCAGGAGTTTTGAAATATTATTTGTACTTGATATTGTTAGCAAAACACATTTTAAGGTAAATACAAGAAACACATTTACTGTACTTTTTTCATAAACATTCTGTTTAACAAAAATTCACTTTGCTAAAAAATTATTATATAATAAATAATATAATTTAGCTAATGTAAAATTAAAAAATCATTATGGCACGCAACTTAGAAAAAATATTTAAGCTCTTGCCGATTCTCCTAATTTTATTAGTAATAAAAACATTTTTATAAAATCATTTAATTATAATTTATAGTGAGTTATATATTATTTAAGATCACCCAAAATTTAACTTGTTTAATAGTAAACTGCATGAAATGAATACTTTTAAAAGATTAAAGGAAATAAATTTTTCTCAAATAAATCATTAAATGAAAAAATATTGGGTTCCACACAGTGATGTCTCTGAGTGTGTAGTGTGCCTTTGCATATGTTTGGAAATAGGATTTCTAGCGAGTTTTGGAAAAGTATTCTAGTTATCAACAAATGCTTTACCAATTTCTTAATTAATCTACTTTCAGAAGGGGTAAACTAGATATTTCCACAAGACAATGTTTCTTGCTTGTTTAATTCAACTTTTTTAAAATTAGTTTCAAAATTAAAAAAAAAAAAAAAAAAAGTTTTATGCTTGTTTTGACCTAAATTTCAGAGAAAACTTTTGGTATCAATTGGCTGATTAAGTGTATGCAAATAACAGTTAATAAGAGTGTGTACAAATTAGAAATATCATAGATGGCAGGTAAAATTCCTATCTTTGCTTGAAAACCAAACTTAATGAAAAATTAAGTATTGAGATTATCCAGAAAAATGCGGCAATGACACATTTTCTATTTTGTAAAAAATAAAATTTTTTAACTAATGGTCTTATAATTTGGAGCTATTTGAATAAAAAATTGTGAATATGTTGATAAAATATTTAGTTTATTTAAATATCACTTAAAAATATTACATGTGTATATTTTATATTTCATTCATTTGCCCCAACTTCATTCTAAAAGTATGTATATTATTTACAATTAAAAATTTTCCCAATCCAAAATGAGTGGTCTTAAAACTTTGTATTTACATAAATAACTTGCTTCAAAAGAGCAAATTTGTCTCCTTTCCAAAAGAAAAAAAAATTTCTATTATGCAGTATAAAATAAGTATGTAATTATAATTTCACTTATAATGATTTTAACAAGAATCAAAATCATTAAGTGAAATTATGATTTTTTTGGGGAAAATTAATCTAGAAATTTATTAGCAATAAGAAACAAATTACATTGTCAACTTTTTTGAAGATGCTTTTACATCTTTAATGTACGCTTTATTAAAAATATTTCAAAGAGTATAAATTAGAAGGTTACCATAGTTTGAGAGCCTTAAATTTTCTTTTATCATGTTTTGAGCACAGACACAATATAACTGAAAATCTTTTATATAAAAATAAACATTGCAAATAACTTTTACATTTTTCAATAAATTGTCAATGTTGAGTCCACTGTGTTTATTTATATCGATACTTTTAATGCTGCAATAATTTTAAATTAATGTAAAAATTAGTCTCAAAACAAAACTGCTCTAAATTTTTTTAAGTATTTTAAGATAACAGTGATTCATTTCAAAGAAAATATAAATTTCCATTAGGAGCAATGTCACATTCTACTTTTAAAAATGTGGCATAACCACACAATACATTGATAATTCCAGATGAAATTGATTTTATGAGCAATAAGCACTCTACCACTGAATACCAATACTTAAATTTATAGGATTTCCTCATAATTCAGCCTTGGAAGAATAAAATTCTAACAACTACACCTATATATAACAAATTTAAATACTAATTTAGATTATTGTTATAAGCTGAAGTTATAATTAATAAGTTTGTTGTTTTAGGTATTAGTCTTATAGCAAAACTTAAAAAGCTGGGTGCCCAGATAATCTAATATAAATTCATTTTAAGTAAATTCAACTTCCTAGTTGTACGTATAAATTAAACATAAAAATTTGGTTCAGTTTACAGTTCAGTATTTACCTTTTGCATATGAGAACTAACTAAACTATTGATCATTTAAAATGATCGTAAGAAATGTTTTCATGTATAGATAATTGTCTATTGTTTAAAGATTAACCTCATAGGTTGCTTAAAAGAATATTTGATCACAATTACTATAATAAAAGTGGTAAATAAAAACATTCTTTCAACTAACTAAAACTTTTTAAAAAAAGAATGTTTTAGTTTTTATTTATAAGAAAAGCTTTCAAAAAATTACATCTTTAAGTTCCTAAAAAGAAAAAACATTCTATTCTTTAAAGGTATTCTAAAAGGCATCATTTTAAAAACAATTTTTATTTGATACAAATTGGAAAAAGCTAAAAATTAACTTTCTATAATTTACAAACAACTATAAATGCCAACTTTTGCAATATACAAGAACAAAAATGATGAATGTTGCAAAACGATACACCATGAACAAAGAAATGTATGGCACTATGTAAATCTTATGAAGTTATAGATGACTGATTATTTGCTTGTTCACCAACAAATTTTGTGTGCTTTCCCTGAGCTATTATTTGCCCAGTGATTTTGTTCTTTACGTCAACAGTTAAAAAGGCAAGATTCTTTCCTACTTTCAGAATTTTTCCTTCAATGAATAACTCATCTCCAATATTTGCAGGGCGAATAAATCTGGAAAATAAATGAAAACTTATAATACTTGATGCAACAAGTTATGCAAATTGTTTTTCATATTTAAATGGAAAAAATTTCATAACTATTGTAGAATAGACAGTTAATATATATATCTTTAAATATGAAAGAGAATATGAAGTACATTATATTTACATAGTATTAATTATTTATTAATCTTATTACAAAAAATTCAATATCAGTGTTTGCTTTTTAAAAACATTTCTTAAGCAATTAATTTATTAAATAAGTTAACCAAAAAAAATATAAATTAAAAAAAAAATTAATAAACATTTTTCCTTTAAATAAATTTATATGCAACATACAAATAAAAATGTGTTTATATGAAAGATATTTCTTGATTTTTAAGAGTCAAGGTTCATCAATCTATCTCCCTTTTTGTACATAAAAACTAGTTCAACAGGATCTACAATTTTTAAAGTGAGTGACAATAAATATTCACATACTAGTTCTCTCAGCTGTATCCCAGTGTACGGTACGCTATTTTTATACAATTAATATAATTATATAATATGAAATTATATTATTTTATACAATATTATATACAATTAATTAATAATTGTATATATGCATACTGTTGTATATATGCCTACCGTACAAGGAGCGTATCGTTCACTGGGAATTAACTGTTCTCTCTTTGATTTGTATAGGAAACAGCTCTTCAGAGCAAAAGGTTCAAAGTTTGATCCCAGCTATTATTTAACCATGGGAGATGGATGTTAAGTAACTTCATTGGCATGCACGCCTGTCACGGTTAGTTTTGTTTGTCTACCGTCCTATGGTCAATTTTGCATAATAGGGATAATTAGACAAGGATTTACAATTTATAACTGGTTTCAAACTGCAAGAAACATCCATACATGTCAATCAAGATGGATCCTTGGAAGTTTTTCGAGTTTCCTCCCATGGAACAATAAATATGATTTACTATTTATGAAAGACCTTCCCAAAAGACAACGATGTGGTGGATGTTAAAATGCCTTACAACACCCTTAGGCAGTCTAAAATGATGCTTCAAAAATGTTCATGCACGAAATAGGATTAATTTGGTTTGCTTATCATTTTATAATTGTTCAAGGTGAGTATCAAACCCAAAAACTGTTAAAATAAAAGCTAGAATGCTAACCAGTCTACTGCCAATTTGATTATGAAATAATAAAATAAATGATTTTTAAATTGAGTTTAAATATGGATCTACAATGTAATGAAGTGTGTTTAATACATATTTATTTTTACAAAGAAAATAATTTAGAGATTTTGTTTTATATTTAAACGGATATAAAATGTGTATAATTTACTGTAATGTGTATAATGTACTGTATGTAATGTATTATCTTCTTGTCTATAACTGAAAATACTTGAAAAATAGTATTTATAATATGAAAATGAAATTTACAATTAAAGAAAACAAATAAGGATGTAAACATAAGGATGTAGGTAGAGAATTATGAAAAAAAAAAAAAAAATGAAAAATTGTTTACCTACAGAACTCTTAAATCAGTGTTAAATTCATCGTGCACAATCATTGCTTTTATGTCAAAGTAAAGTGAATGAAAATAATTTTTCTTAACAAAAGAAAACAAGATTTAGCTGCAGAAGAAAAAAAAGATTCACTATACATTTCTTATGCACCACTGTGTGTGGTTTGCATAATATCATTAAAAATTATACTTTGCCATATTTACCTACAGTAAAAATTTTTTTTATCTGATTCTCAACATGTTCTCATAAAAGAAACATTGTTATAAGAACAGCAACTTCGATGAAGTGTTACATGACTAGATTGTCAGAGATTCATAAAAATGAAAAGATAACTGTTTCATTTTAATGCTAAAATATTATAATACAAGTCAAACAAAATTCCCATATTTAGCATAAAAAGGAATAAAAATATTTAAGACTTAATAAATATATAAATAATGTTCAAAATCAATTATTTTTATAGACACCTGACAAAAATAATCAAAAGAAAATAATAATCTAAATAAATTAGATATTTTCTCTGTAAACCTGAATTTGATGAAGCTAAAGATGCTATAATTTTAGAAAAAAAGTCAGACTACCAAAAAATTATACAAATATGTGAAATAAAAGTTAAATAATCAAATTTAATCATGTGCATCAAGTAATAATTCCATTTTTCAAGAATATTTTCAGTTAAAAATTTCCTAAAGCAGCACAGTCACCAAAATGATGGTCCATGAGAAAATTTCGCTGCTCCCCAGAAAAATGTGGAATATACTTACTCATCATGTTATGTTTTAAGATGCATTTAAACATAATTCACAGCAATTTGTGAAAAGTTACAAAAATGGTACTGGATAGAATAATGCCACAGTAAATAAGTTGTACTGCTGTAACTGCATTGTTTTAGCTACATGTTTTGTCTGATCTCTTTTTGCACTATTCTTATGTTTCACTCCCTTGTATGTCGCATATGATATCATTGGAAGAATGTATAGGTGGGCTAACAGACGTATTGTGTTCATATATAATATATTCAATACATTACTTAAGTTATTAAGGAAGATTTTGTGTATTCTATTGTATATTGGTGTTTTTTCAAGATGGATATGATCTTAAATTGTAACCTTGTGCATACATTCTTTTATTTGATATTTATTGGCATAAAATTTGTTACAATTCTCCACAACTTATTTGCGTGAAAAGGGTTTACATCAGTCATAGCCAGGCATCAAAACAGCATATCGATCTCAGCTTGAAGTAAATACAATTCTCCGTTTTGCAGTAACAACATTAGTTCCAAATATCCCTAATCATATTTTAAGTAAGCAGAAACTTATACCATTATATACTAGGAATGTACAATGCTAAAAGCTTGATATATTTAAACCCTTTTTTAATTGTTTTCCTTTTAAAATTTTTGTTTATTTTATTATGCTTTATTAATAAAGCTTTCATAATTTGCTTACAATTAATAGTTTTATTTTATTAACTAGGTATATTTTAAGTTGTCTTAGATTTCAAGTTTTTTTATAAACATACTTAACCCTTAAAAAATTCTATTATAGGTGTATGGGATTTAAATTATGAAATTACTGGTCCATGAAGTCAAAAAGTGTCATATTTTTTGGTAGTGGCAAAATATTTTTTTTTAATTTCAATAACATTCAGTGATCATTGTTCATAAATTTATAACACTTTCATTTCAAGAGTAAGATACATTGAAACATAGATATGGTAAACAATACTAAGATGTACATTTCAATCAAAAATAATTTACTAAAACATAAAGAAGTAATGATTTATCTATACTTACGATACATTCATTTCTATGCTCACTCCAGGTCGCTCTATTTTGCTAAAAAGGGCCATCGTTGACACAGCATCCACCAATGTGGAGGTCATTCCACCATGTAAGAGACCAGCTCTGTTTTTATGTTCATTTGCTACTTTCAATTCACATACACATTGTCCGGCTCCAGCAGACATCACTTCTAACTATAGGAACATTTAAATCTATATATGATTTTCTTATACAATTACATATTATGTGAGTATACATGAAGGCATAGATATCATCCTTTAGTATTTTAACTTGTGAAGATTCATGAATCTATTGAGCTTAGACTAGATATCATAACTACAGACTAGATAAGGCATAGATATCATCCTTCTGTATTTTAATTTGTGAAGATTCATGAATCTATTGAGCTTAGACTAGATATCATAACCACAGACTAGATAAGGCATAGATATCATCCTTTTGTACTTAACTTGTGAAGATTCGCGTGTCTATAGAACTTATACTTAAAACTAACTTGTTTTTAAAATAATAAATTTTTTTTGTCTATAAAATATATAATAATTTAATTTTATTAGCCAGATGAAATCAATTTAATGTATATCTGGTTGAATTTATTTCATATTATCCTTTATATTATTTTTGGGTTTAATTTTTATTTATGATTGATTCAGTAAATAAATATTTATTCTTACCAATAACAATGAGTGACTCCAATATTTATTACTTTTTTTTATTTACTGCGTCAATTTAAGAGTCAATTTAGCTAAGCATTTAACCTATAATTTATTTGATTATCAAAATCTGATTTTTTTTTTAGCAAAATACTTTTACTCTTTATAAAAAAATATTATTAGAAAAAATTACTTAAAATAAGGTTCAAACTTAAAAACAACACTTTCATTTTATACATTCTACTTTCACCACACAATTTTCTAAAGCTCAAACCATATCTGGTTTTAAATTTTTTTTAGTTAACTTTTGATACTTGGAAATTTTTTATATTTAGTTTCATAGCAAAGCAGTTGGATTTCTATATAGTGACATTAACACCAATAGGAATCTTCATTTCTGTAAAACAAGCAAGCAAAGTTTTTTCCAGTTTAGGATGTTTTGTTTCTCTACAATATTTTTGAGAAGGAGCACTGTTGCTGATACTATTTCCCATTTCAAGGATTTTTTCTGAGTTTTTAAAATGGTCAAGAAACTATTCTTTAAAATTCCCTATTTTTTTTTTTATGTTACTTAATATATAGTTTTTTTTTTTTTTTTGCCTACTTAGACTTCTCTTTTTTACTTTAAGTGATAAATGTGTTTGCTTCCTGCAACAAATATTCAATGGAACCAGCTCAATTGCCTTCTTAACAAATGAAACTTCATAAATATTGATTAAATGAAACGAAACCAATTAACATCAGAGATTAAACTTTTAAAGAGTTCCTCTCACTTTCCATGTTCTTACATATGGAGTAAAATAAGAATCAGTTCTTTCTCATTAAATTTAAGATAACCATAAATCTTAAATTTTTATCCCACAATGTTTGGATGGTCTACAGGTGTCAATTTATTGTTCAAGAACAAATCAAATTTTTGGGTGTTATATACAAGAGTTTTTAAAATTTTAATTTATAAATGGAAGTAAAAGTTATAGTTACTTCAATTTATGGTAGGAACTGGCTAATAGCTCATAAAAAAATTTACTACCACAGAAATCACTTGATTTTTTTTTTTTTTTCATACATAACACCACTTGCAGTTGGATTTCATTTTTAATTTTCTCATAAAAACCTTTTATAAGAAAAAAAAAATAATTCTTCACTAACTATTAGTTACTAAACTTATAGTCACTTACTATAAGTTTAATAACTAAGCATATCATTCAAAGCAATATATGCATGCATATAATATTTATAAATTTAAAAAAAATGTTAAAATACAAGTTCATTAAATTTCCTTTTTTTCTTAGAAAATTTGAAATTGACATCTTAAAACTGCGAAATGACCAAATTATAGTAATTAACGACCATTTTGAGTTATTAAGTGATGAGGAAATGACAATAAAAAATAAGTTATATATTAGATTATAAATCTAGATAAACAGCAATAAATATCATAAATTTGTGTTGAAAGTATTGAGCATTGATACATTTCTTTAAAAAAGTATTTTAATCATAGTTTATAAATTTCTACTATTTGTTTATTAATCAACGCTTTGAACAGAGCTAGCTTATCAGACCTTAAACATGTGCTAGTCACGGATGCTTAATTCCGTAAAAGGGGTCGGTTATATCTGAAATTTATGACTTTTTTGTAAACTAAAAATCAATCTTAAATCGCAGGAAAAATAAACATCTTTTTGTAATAAAACTAAACAGAATACGACATTAAAGTAAACAAAAATTTGGCCACTGTGATTTATATCTATTTAGCAGCGCAAAAGCCGCCATGATTCTTAGCATCGTTTGTGGAATACCCCTCAATGGAAAGATCAAAACAAAACAAATACTTGTTTTTAATCACTTCAAAAACAAAGTTCGCATACCTTATCAAGTACTCTATCGAATCCCCCTTCTTCAATTAAGCTTTTCAGCATAGTAATTGTTCTCACTTTCATCAACGACATGGTTAATGAAACAGCTTTTCCGAGCTTCTGCGAGCGTCTGACTTCCTGATTGGCTTGTAATGCTGTAGGGGGCGGTGGTATATCATGCCCGTAGTGTTCTTTCACAAATTTTACTATCACTTCTCCTGATATTCTGTTAATTGTTGCCACCATACTAGCTGTGCACTGGTGGCCCATTTTGCACGTAACTTTAGCTTTTCTCTTACCCGTACTTTGGCTAATGTAAGATCCAGACCTGTTACAATGAAAATACTGCTGCACCGCATTTTTTCGTAATTTGTCACCTTGTGTTTTGATGAAGCGAACTCTCTCCGATTTTTCCAATTTTTTTTTCCAGTGTAGAAAAGTGCGTTTGGTAGGGAAGAAACGATAATCTTCGTTGAATGTGAATCCATGAGTTTCATTCAAATGCGTCCGCAAATCGGCAATCGTACCGAATAAACCATTGCAATAATTCTCAGCACATGGAATGCGGTGGTTAGTGGTATCTTGGGGAACTTCAATGTTGTGACATTTCTTCAAATGTTTGTTTCGGTTACTATTGGTCGTGTAAGATTTGTCACACAAATGGCAATTGAATACTTCCTCAATTGGTGAGCTGCAACTTGCACTGCTAGTACTAGCCATTCTTCACTTAAGTATAGCGTTCATAATTATTTATCGACCCGATCCACGGTAATTGTCGACCTCATTCCAAAGATGGCTACCTGGATCTTTAACAAGAAGCGCGGCAGCTAAAGCGGGAAAGCAAACCCCCGATCGCTGATTGGCGGAGAGCATTTCGTCTCCCTCTTGCGGTGAAAATAGCTGTCAATCAAAGTGGGCGTTAACTGAAATTTGTAGTCTGCTATAATATTCACATGAAAATTTTTAGATGCTCATGATCACAATGGATACTTTAAAATTAATAAATACAATTGTTGAGCTTGATTTAATAAACAGCAATTATATCAATATTAAAATTTTTTTAAATATTTCATTCATATTATATTTTTAATAACTTTCAATATAAAAAAAAGTTTAAAAAAATGTGAATCCTAATTATCCATTATGATTTCGTCATCCATTTAGATTTCAAGATTTGTGAGAAAAAAGCAACAGTAGGCGAAATTTTGAGATTGTGAAACTTGCGATAATTTTTAAAAAACCATCTAAATAAAAAAAATTTCAGTTGACTTTAAAATGGTTAAGAAAATTCAAAAATAAAGAATTGTTTAGTATAAAGTATTTGTTAAGGTTTATATGAAAACTTTAATATTTCTAAATCAAATCCTTTAATCATTCAAAAAATTTAATATATCACAAATTTTAAATGATATCATGGTAATTACTTGTCTCACCATAGTGATAAGTTCCACCTCTCAAATAACATATTTTATTTAAATTCAGAATAAAATCTTTATTAGTAAAAAAAACTTCTAACAAATTCAAACAGAAATGTGTGTAAAAGCTTCTACTAAGCAAATTCTTATAATTGGCTTACCTTTTAAAAGTTCCATTGTTGAAAAAGAAAATATTGTTACCAATGATGTTAACATAAAGAATTAGTATTAACAGAGAAATCTAATAAGTAATTCATTCAACAAAATTTTAATTTTTTTATTTCAATAAATAATTTTTTTCCACTGTCACTTTAGATGCTATTATAGTATGTGGTAACATATCAATAATATTCCATATTGCACAATTCTCTGCTTTCAAATTTAGAGAAATCACATGTTTCATAACTTTTTCTCTATGTTACTTTTTTTAAACCACAGTATGAGAATACTTTTGAATATTTATTTCATCTGGGAAAAATTGACAAATTTTAGAGAATGATTTTTTGAAAAGGGTAAGAATAGCTGTACATACTCAAGATTCCAAATTTATTATAGATTAAGACAGAAATTCAGAATTATAAGATTTTTACCATCATAAGAAAAACAAATTATGTATTAAAAATAACTTTTTATGATTTTAGCTAAACTTTTGTCACTTTAATATTTCTACCAATAAATTAAAGTTTTAAACAAATAGATTTTTACTATAAATCCAAAACACTAATTTTGAATTTTAATACTATCCTTATTAAAATTATATTTGTATGCTAAAATATTAATTAAAAGAATAGCAACTTAAACTCTGCTCATAAAATTTTTATTACTATAAAATATACTTTATAACTTTTGAGAATACTCTTTCATATATATATAATTCACCCAACTTTTAAAGAAAATGAACAAAAAGTTTACAACTCAATTTTTTCTTAAGATTCATAATCTTGTATAATACATATAGATGAAATTCATTGTTTTCTGTATGAATAAACATTTTGGTGAAAAACAAGTAAATAATAAAAATTCAGTCATAAAAATTTTCATAATTACATAACATAAACATTATTACAATGTAACAATCTTATTTTTATCATAACAATTCGTTAATTTCTACTATAAAAATGAAATTTCTTTCAGCATTAAGACAAAATGAAGCAATTTTATATGTTATATTGTTCGAAGGATGAAAAATAAATCTGCTATTGCAACAACAGTTGATGTAATGATGCCCATCATTACTTGACCAGGAATGTTTTTTTCTGGCAATGCAAATTCAACGGCTTTAAAACCGAAGAAAAAACTTCCAACAACAGCGAACACAAAGTTAATAATAACAGCAACATGAGAAGATACTGAGCGAATATCCTGACGTAAAGACTCGCTTTCCTGTCCATGGGGTCCCAGATGTCTCGTCATTGCTCGATATTCGGCATTGGCCTGCTCAGCTTTTAACTTTGATATTCTTTCTTCTAGTTCAGCACTTCGAGGCTCTGGTTGAGGAACATGAAAATGCAATTCACATTTTTCTAAAACTTCATGAATTGCTACATCTTTAAAATGTCCATCTTTAACCAAATCTAAAAATTTATCCGCAGTTATATTTTTTTCCTTCAATGAAAATACATTTTTTATAATGTCTGATTCATCATCTAATGGCTGGATAATTAAATCCATATTTGGTTTTTAATTCAACTTGAAATTTATAAACAAATACAATTAACAAGGTAAATCCTCATCCAAGCAACAAATAACAGATCTCTGGACTGAGAAGTGGTTAGTTGTTTATCTCCTGAAAAAATAACGCAATTAAATTATTTAATAAATTTTCCACATAAAAATGTTATTAAAGCTCTTGAAATAGATAATAAAAAATTAAATTATTGATATAAAATTTTAGTTTGGATAAAAATAATTGTATGCTTAAATTTTAAGGGTGGGGTGACGCGCTATTTTATTTATGAATAATTTATTTTTGTGTTTCCTATCTGTTGCGGTTCCGCTTTATTGCTGTATGAATTATTCGTGTGATTGTGAAAATTTGTTTTTCGTCTGCTATAGAATATGTTGCGCTTTTCTTGTAATTTAGTTATGTCGTGAACATGTGTTAGAAACTATTATTTTTCCTGTTAATTTTTCCTTCTTTTTCCTCATACCTTGGATCCTCCCTGTGAAATTATGGCTGGTAATTATTTTCTTTATTATTTTTTGATTGACTGACTATAATAGTTTCTAAATTTAAAATCATATTTTTCTCTTTTAAAATATTATGTCAGTAAACGTTTTTATCTCTAAAGTGTAGATTTCCTTCCTACTTGTATGTGCATTAGTCATGGAACAATATTTCGCTTACATATAGTTACCATGACAATTAAAAGGGCTAATTATGAGTTCTAAAATCTATATCATGATTACATTTTCTAAATGTTAATAACATGAAATAAACTGCTCGAATCTTGTAAGAAATCAAAAAATGTGTCTTAATGCTTATTTTTTTAATGGAAACATTTTGAATCTTATCCAAAAAAATCATGATTTTTACCAAATTAATCGATATTCAACAAATTTACTAAAAATATAATTATTATAATCATGAAATGTTATTTAATCAGAATTATTTGCATATAATAATTAATCAGAATTATCAATTTATTGATTGGATTGTTAAAAGAATTTTAGAAAATGCAAGAATTTTAGATTTGTGACAGAAATTTTAGTCTGTCAAGGAAAAACCATAATTTGTTATAAAACAACTGCATTCGTAAAATAAAATAAAAATTTAAAGGGGAAAGTTTTATGACTTTTTTTTTTAATACAGATGAGCAAGATTTCAAGCATAAAGAGCTCGATTTTTTTAAAATGTGAATAGCATTTTCCAATGTTAGAAAAGAATTGTTAACTCATTCGGCCTGCACCTAAAAGTCATGTGTGAATTTTATCCCCATACATAAAATATGATGATAAAAATTTTGATAAAATTTATTAGCTACAGTAATCTATACATAATTTCTCAGAAAAATTTCTCAAAGACTATAAACTGTCAAAGAAATCTGGTAAGATTGATTAGAAATAAGTTGTACCATAAAATTGCAATATCTTAATAATAATTTAATTCTGACTTATTTGTTCAATGATCACATTCATGTTTTTTTCTAAATTTTCATTTTAATGCTGTTATTTTGCATATCAGCAAAATGTCTAATTGTTTTCCATTTTATGTGATTTTGTGTAAAAATATAAAGCAGAATATGATTTCTAAATTAATTTTCAAGTATTGCATTTTGTGCCATATTGTTTCTCGCAATTTATCTCGGATAAAGTTGTTCGAAAACTTTGGGTGACTTTTAAAAGAATATGGTATTAGAAAGATTATGACTCATTAATCATTAAATATTTCATCTGATGCTAAATATGCTTTTTCTACAAGTCGATATGATAATATTGTACATCAAACCTAAATCTATATTTTTATAATAGCTTCATAAATAGTTAAATCTGGAAATGACTAGGAGATATTTTTTTGCATGAAAATCATATTATGTATATTCTTCAAGATTCAAAATTTTTTTTTCAGTTAAAATTTTATACTTAATTTCTTGCATTTTTATATTTTTTCAAGAAATAATAAAAATTTATTTTTTAAAAATGAAATAATGAAACAAGAAACTTAAGTTTTCTTTCCAGATTTTAATAAATTTAAAGCTTATTAAAATGGATCATTGTAGGCAGGAATCTTCAATGCAATAATAATCATCAGTTTTCTTACTCAAAATACTTGTGAACTTTGTTCTAATTAACTCCAACAAACTGATTCAAAATATTGCTATTATTTTCTTCTCAAAATTATTAGATTAATATCAGATGGGTCTAAAAGTTTATTTCTTTTTGATCTAATAAAAATTCTTAAATAATTCATATTAACTCAATATTCTGAATAAAGTTTGATTCTTTAAGTTACAAACATAGGAAATATAACATTCCAATAAACTTCCTATATTTTAAGTAATATTTTAATTAAATACTACTACTTTTTTATACTTAGATTTTATTCTGGTATGTATCATTATTTTTAATAAATATATACAATTAGTTAAAAATTATATAGTTTCATAGAGAGTAATCGATCAAGTAAATTTGAAAATTTCCTTGAAAGTAGTTCAAACTCAGAAGGATTGAAGTTATATTGTAGTTTCTTTCTAAATAAATCTGATAATAAAAACTATAAATAAAATTGTGAAATATTTGGATTAGGAAAACTTCACTTAAGTTATCTTCAACGCATAGTTAAAATAGTGTTCTAAATTTTATTGCATTGTTATATAAACTAGAGTTGCCAAAATATCCTTAGTGCTCTCAACCTTTCTGTTGCAATAAAAATCCAAATTCCAGAATAATATTAAAATCCTACAAAAATTTAATAAAATGATCGCACTGTATTTGTTCTATATTTAAAATCCATAAATAAAGAAACTAAATATTAAAAAATTAGCTGTAACTTAAAGAATGGGTCTCAGAATTTTAATTTCAAAAGTTGCGATTACTTTTTATGGCAATAAATCATTCAAAATCGTTCCTCATTTTATAAATTTTCACAGAAAAGTGTGTCAAAGAAAAACTGTAATGGTTTAATAATTTATCTCCCTAGATTAAAACATTTTTCCATTGCCTTTTATTTGCAACGCAACTAATTATATTAAAAAAACAAATAACTACTACTTTAAATGTAATAGCACTATTTTTATTCTTATCATTTAATTTATTTTAAATTTAATTAATTGTTTAATTATAAGAAACAAAAGTATTTTTTTGTTTCTTACTATTCGTAAAACTAAATGTACTAATAATTTTTAATTTATTAATACAATTAGTACTAATAATATGAAATTATTATTACACTTATTGTACTAATAATTGTACTGATCATTTCACTTACTTTCCTAAAATAGTTTTGAAAAGCATTTAGTTTCGTATACATAATTTCTATTCCCAAATTTTTCAAGGATAATTTATATTCAATTTTATTGAGAATTTTAAATGACTTTTTCCTTACACACCAGTAATAAAAAGGATTAAAACTTATTCCTAGTGCTATATTATGTTGAAGTGAATTATTTTTTTGTCTCTATGTCAAAGGATATAAGAGTTATCTTTAAAAGAAAATTAACTAATAATTTTGCTTTAAGTGATCAAAAATACTTTGGAAATATTTTACTTGTGTAAATTTTTCTTCAAGATATTTAAATTTTATCATATTGTTTGTAAAAACCTTACAATGGAACCTCCCAACCAAGCAATAGACAAACCTAGCAACCTAGCAATGGACTGAATCAATAATTAGTCTCATTATTGATTCTTATTATTGATTCAATCCATTGCTTGGTTCTTATGATGTAAGTATAATGGTATAATGTATGTATAATAATTTGTAAGAACCATTGCTTGGTTCTTACAAAAATTTTAACTAGAATTTTTCAGATTAAATGGATTCAAATTGAGTGTTAAGAAAAAATTATATATTCCAAGTATCTAAAAATAAAACAATAAAATATGGAAATTCCGAGAAAAGTTTGAAATTTTTTTTATCTATTAATAATGATTTTATATAATAATTTAAAGGAAATGTAAAAAAAAAAAATTGCTTGTTAAAACCACTTCTTTTAAAGCTGTATAGATTTATTTCTTTTCATCTCATTTCATTCATCATAGTCTGATTAATGGATTAATTGACTAATTAAGCATTAGATGGCAAAGAAACTTATGTGATCTATTGATAATAACATTTTTTATTTAAGTTAGAAACATTCTTATTTAAAATAATTTTATTTATGATAATTTCTATTTTGGAATATTAATTGAAAAAAAATAACATGGCATATTTCATATGGTCTAATTTATAGTACATTTTATTTATTTATTTATTTTTTTTAATTAAAGAAAGTTTTGAAATATAATTTATTTTATTTGCATTATGTATTAGAGAAAATCTTTTAAAGAAAACTGATATTGAAAATAACATTATTAAATACACGTGTTCTTAAATTTTTTATAAATAATAATTTTTGGGTATTTAAATGTTTTGAAGACTACCTAGATATATCACCAAAACTGGCGAACGGAAAAACTAAAATGATGACTACCTTAGGCGTTAATATAGGTTATAGAGGGGGTTTAAGTAAAGAGTATATTTTAAATCATATTAGACCCACCAATGAAAATTTTTATGGCCAAATATCACCAAGGTACATTCTAGTACATAAGTACCAATCTTTGACTTTGTCATCCTAAGCTGCATTGATTTAGTTTATAATTATATATTTGCTCTTGCCTGTATTTTACTAATAAAAACAATCCCCATTAAACGATAAAAATATATCTTATGCTAATTAATAATGTTCTTTTTTTAAAAAAAAATTTCATTTTTTTAAATTAACATTTCTGCAGTAAATAATAATTATTATTTTACAGAAAAAATCAAATTACTGAATTTGTATTTAGAATTATAAAATACAAAGAATAATAAAGGGACTAGTATTCAATCAAAGTATTAAAGATAAATCAATTTATACCTTTTTTTTAAAAAAAATTTTAGGTACCAATAACTAATTATATTGCTAATTTTTTACTATTATTTTATCTTGTATAGTTTTTTATACCTCATTATTTTTCTTGTTATCTTATTAATTTTTCATATTAACTAATATAATAAAAACACAATTAATGTAATTATATTTTGAAAGTGAAGCCGCATAAATTCATCACAATGAATTTTACTTTTGTTTTACAAATATGATATAATCTATTTATTGTTCTTACCATATATCAGATTAAAATTTTATATCAAATTTTAAAAATTTAATACAGCAATGCAAATTTAGTATTGTTTTTTAATGTAAGATGTTTTTGCTTGTTATATGTTTTAATGTAATAAGTTAAATATAACTTTTAAATTAAACAAATTTAAAAGATTCACTCAATAAAAAGTAAGAAATGGTAATTGATATTATTTATTATTATAATTTTTATTTATTTACATTTGCTTATCATTTTGCTGAAGAATGTTACCACTTTTTTACCATATAAATAAATGATTGAGAAAACCTTTTCTATCATTTTTAAGTACAAATGTAGCTTGATAAATAAATGCTAGTATTGCAACAACAGTATTGGTAATTTTTTTCATTTATTTGGCAAAGAAAATTAGAGAGAAATCAATATGCAATGTATTTTTAAAATAATTATAAAAATATTTTTACTATTTTGATATACATGAATAAAAATGTCATTTGGAAAAAAAAATTTTTATTATGATATTTATATGAATGTTTAGATTGTAAAAAATATGTACCTTAAAAAAAATCCAAATTTAATACTAAAATAACATTATATTATCAAAGAAATGTTCACTATAATAATTTACTTTTATTTTGTTACATTTATGATAAAAGAATTAAAATTTTATGTGTAATTTAACAAAACTATAATTTTTGTTTCCGATTGTTTTTTCCCAATACATAATAAGAAAATATTATAAATACAGTAATTATTTATATTTATGAAAAATATGATTAATATGTAATACTAATGTACAAAATGTTTTATTGATAGCTAACAAATTATATAGATTTTTGCTAACTGTTTAATTTCCTTCTATTTTTAATAATTTTTATTTCTGTGGTGGAAAATAGCGACTTTTTTAATTTTTATCTCATTTATTTTATTTCAGAAATTATTTCTTCAAAAACTAATTCCTTGCAAAATTCAGAAATTTTCCTATTATGTTATATATATTTATAACATAATAGGAACTTTAATTATAAATTAAATCACTTTTAATTTATAGTTAAAAATGAAAAAAATATTTATCATTTCAATATTAGTTGTTTTTCTTAATAATTTTTATTTTAATGTAATCATCTATGTAAAAAAATTACATTTATATTTAATGCTGTAATTTGTAACTTTTTTCTTTTAAATTATCTTGATTGAATTAATAATATAAATATTCACAATTATAAAAAAATTAATAATTAAATGTGCTACTGAAAAAGACTGAATTTTCCATTTTTAGGAAATTACTGATTTTATTTGCTGCATAATATGTGTTATGTTTACTGAAGTCCTTTGACTAGGCATTTTGATCAAAACATTCCTCAACTCCCCATGAAGGAATGAACCTTCCTTTCACCAATCAATATCTGCTCTGCTACTGCAGATCCAAACACAGAAGCTATTCAGTGTCACTAGCCTATTTCTTTGACACACACTGGGTCCTCTGTTATTAATATTTTAATTCTCTGACTTTAGATAAGTGTGAAGGTCACACTATCATTATATTTCTACAAAATTCAGTTTAATTTCTTATTTTAAAAGTGTAATTCAGGTTATGAAACAATAAAGAATACTAATATCCTTTTATAACCAGAATTCTTGAAGAAATTTTCTCTGTTTATTTACTCTCAGTATGCGACTTACATCTCCACAGGATAAAAATGAGGAAAACTCATCTTATGCTGAAAGCCCTCCTTTATGGTTTTTTGATTCTATGAAAGCTGTTTGGAATATGGCTAATCTGTTACACTAAAAAATATGTAGATTCCATTTATTATCATGTAAATGTTATTGAATTACATGAATTTGGTTCCATCTTTTTTTATTTAAATTTCTTGAACAAAATTTTGTTACATATGAGCTTGATATTGGATTATTAGAAATATTTAAGCCCTGTTAAGTAAAATGGATAGCATATCTAATAATTTAAATTGTTGTGTTCGTCCAAAGTGGTTCAGCTCAATGTTTAAGCAATGTGATCTACCTGAATGTAAGTTGTTCTATTCATATAGTTATTTTTTCAATTGAATTACCTAATTAAATATAATTATTAATAGATTATTATTAAATAATTTTCAATAATATTTATAAAATGGAAATATCAAAATTTATAAATTAGTTTATTTCATGTCTATAAATATGTATCTAAATATGCAAATGACATTTATAATTTCAAAATAGTATAAAGTTTCACAAACAATTTGTGATATTTATGTTCATTATATATATTGGCTAAGTAAAAATTATAATTAGATGTGTATTTATGTGTAAATAGATTTAAATCTGGGATCAATATTGTAAATAAATTTATCTTGCTAGAATTTTTTCTTTTTCATGCAAAAATAATTCTGATAAAACAATTTAAAAGTTTAAATAATTTTGAAAAAAAATAGTTTTTCTTGAAATAGATTATATATATCTCAAAAGTAATATTTTCCTTGATTGTGATTTCTGATTTCTGATTTATTTTTGCTTGGAGTTTTTGCAAGATATCTAAAACAACAAATTTTTTTAATCATAATAAAACATTTATTTGTTATTCATTAATTTATATATGCCATTTGAACTGTCAACAAATTTTTTTCAGGCTGCTGTGGTTGTTGTTCAGCTTTACGTCCTCGTTATAGAAGGCTCGTTGACAATATATATCCATCAGATCCCCAAGTTAGTAATGAATGCATATCATAGTATTATGTACAATAAAAATTCTGTTAATAAAGATTTTTAATATCAATACTAATTGTTAAAGTATTTGAATTTATTATAATGTATTAAATCATTTTCATATTCCTATTTAGGATGGCCTTGTTCGCAACAACATGGAAAAGCTTACATTTTATGCCCTTTCATCTCCTGAAAAGCTTGACCGTATTGGAGAATACTTAGCTTGGAAAGTCTCTCGAGACATTGCACGTCACAGACATGGGTAAATTTTCTTTTTTGATTGTGTATGCATAGTACTGACAATATATTTTTTTCTTGTCAAGAAGTAGACAGTTTGTTCCAAACACAATACATATGATTTTAAAATATACAGCATTTATTCACTTAAATTGTTTTTCTAAATTAACAAATTTTCTATTTTATAAAGTTGGAATTACATTAAAAATTTATGTTGTTTGTCAACACATAAGAAATTTCAAAGAACTAATGCCCATTTTCTAAACCTTTTTTAGAAAATAAACTGGATTTCTGTTTTAAAAAAAATCAAGCTATGAATTAAAAATATCTTTTTGTTAAAAAAAAATCTCTAACATAGAAACAGTAATTTCTTTATCTACTCTTGTTCTGGCATTAATGCTCTGGATATTACACTGCTATATTTTATCTATATAATAAAATAATTATTATAGCCTGTGAATGCTATGTTAAATAGGTAATAATCTACTTTATAGGAACTTTATTTAAGAAGGTATTTTTACAATACATACTTACAGCTTGTGAGTTTTGTGAAGTTATTTCTTTTTAATTTGGAACTTCATTAAAATAGTCTGGTTATGACCAGATCATACATAGTTGGATGAAATGCTTATCCTACTATATTTTTATCAGTCAGATAATATTTATGTCTAATATGATGAAAAATTGTTTTATGTATGTTATGTTAACTTAAGTGAAGTGATTCTATAAAAATGAACAAATTTAATGCTGAATTTTTTTATATACATACATGCATAATTGGCTTAATTTCAAGGTGTAGAAGAAGTGCAGATTTGTTAATTTTATGGAGTTAAATATGGTTTTTCCTTATTTTCTGAAGAACCATGCAGTTACTAAAATTGACAAGAATAGCAACCATATATTTTTGCATAAATATACACTAATTATCATGAATTAAGGAAAACTCACAAAAATAATAATAATGCAAAAAGTTATGAGCAGAATTTAATGAGACTTTTACTAATTATACAACACATAGGAAGGTACAAAATATCATAAAAAAATTGCCAGACAATTATGGTGTTATGAAAATTAGCATATATATACAATAAACAAATGGGAAATGTAAATTAAGTATAGGAAAAGTACCTTTAATACGGGCTATGATCCCCCGAGGAGCGATGTAGCACATGCAGTGACATATGATGCTCTCAATTATACAGTCTGTTAATTGTGTAGAAAGTGCCAGTCATTGCTCTTCCAAAGTAGCTGAAAGCATAACTAGGGTCCTTGTAGGGTGATAAGGTGCAGCTACATGTTCCCCTAGAGCATCCCATCCCTCCATTGGGTTAAAGTCTGGTGATCGAGGTATCCACAGCATGTACTCAGTGTTTTTCTGCTCAAGATAAGCATCCATTATGGAAGATCTTGTGTGGTCTCACATTATTATCCTGTTGCATATAAGCATCATCTATTGCCCCGGCATAAGATTGCACATAAGCATACAAAATGACATCTCTATAGGTGTGAGCATTAACATTTCCTCTGGAAAAGGTACGGAGGTCTTTGCGTCCTCCCAAAGAGATACCATCCTAAGAACAGGCACTGCTTGATCCCTATGCATCTCTTTCATGGATGTTTGATGGGGAAAATGAGTTCTACTTTCTCTCCAAATGAAAATCGGCCTACAATTGCTTTCAAAGCTAAACCTGGACTTATCGGTAAACAAAACAGACCTGCATTGATCACAAGTCCAACGGACATGTTGACAGGCACATTAGAAATATTCTTGCCTCTGACGTAACGTGGACCAAAGACAAATGATTGGTCACCTGGCATAAAGATCATGTTCATGTTGCCTTTGATGCACAGTTGATCTGTATACTTTCTGGAGCTTGCAGCTAGAGAGTTTCTAAGTTGAACCAAATTTGAGGTTCTATTCATTTAAGGCTCTCATGGTAGAGCATGACCATGCTTGAATGAAATTCCCCCATTCCAAATATGTGGTTAGAAATTGTTGCCAAAGTCTGAGTCACTGAAGGACTCACATTCAGCCATCTATCCTCCTCTATCTTTGTCCTGCCTCTAGTCTCTCAATAGTTCACCATCACATTGTTTAGTCAAATGATGCCTGGGAATCATTGTTACAATTTTGCTAAACCTGATTTCTAATCTCAAAACGCAGCAACAATTGCAACCTTGTTCTGAGACATCCATTTTTATACTCCTCGCAAATGTATTCTACACCAGCACCACTATTTTGCATAATGTTATATTGTTTAGTACATAAATAAATTTCATTATAATCAAAAAATAAAATTCAATATAAATTTCATTGAGATTGGCTTATTCTTGGAAGAGTTATCTATATTTTTTTTTATTTTTCCTTAATTTTTGGTAACCAGTGTATTTTAAATTGTTTTTCTTTTATCTTTTTGTGATGTTTAAAATTTTTTCTCCGATTTTTAATTGCAATAACAAAAGTATTTGTTAATTTGCACAATATGAACTAAGCTATTTGCTTCCTTTAGAAAAGTGTTAAAACTATTTCTGAAAAGAATAAAGAATATTTTTTTGTATTCTTGAACTGTAAACTTACATTTGTGAAATTTAACTGTAAAGAGAGGATATTCAAGCTATCATCTATTTCTAGAACTGTGGAGTGATATTTATTGCTCAGTATCATTATAATATGCCTTAATTGAGCGATGGCATAGCTACATTGTGTATTATTGAAATCTGTATTAAAAATTCTACTTAGAAGTTACAATCCTCAGAAATAAACCAAATAGTTGTAGACTATTATTTATTTCAAAAGATAGTCTAAGAGTTCTGGTTATTTGCAAATAACTAGAATATAAATTATGATAAATTATAATATGTATAGGATATATATTATGATAAATTAAATGCTATATTATGATAAATTACACTTTAGTGTATCAGAGAGATTCAGAGATTTTACAGAATATAAATCTAAGGTATGAATACATAAACTGAACTACTTGTGAAAAGTATGTCACGCAAAATGATTGCTCATAATCAGCACTCATAGGAATTAAAAATATCAATTCTTGATTTATAATCTGTTAGGTACATCCAATTCTATATGCTTTTGAAATAACAATTTTAGAATAAAAATCTAAAATGAAGATGTTAAATTTATAAAAATATTCATTTAAATTTCTCTTAATTTAAAAATTGTGAATTTAAGAGTAAATTAATAGCAATTTACTTAGAACAATAATGCTTTGGTTTCTTGAAAAAACTTCAATTTGAATGGGAACTTTATTTCTGCATCTGATTATATAATTTTTTTGAGCGAGAGAAGGATTTTAAAATTTTATTTTAATATTGATCGTAAACTATGGAATATATTATTCATTTTAATTGTATTTATTATTGTAGAAATTTATTTCTGACATTAACATGTCACAAATGAATGTACTATTTTAATCATCCTGTAAAATACTATGTTATTTTTATCTTTATTATATTAGGTCTATCGGAAAGTTCTGTCCATTTTTAGAATGAAACAAAGGAATACATTTTTTCATACTTTGGATAAACTTTATTGAATAATTTAATTGCCATCATTATTTATGACTTCTTGCCAGCGTGATGGCAATTTGTATATCCCATTTTTAAAAAATGTTTTATCTTTTGAGGCAAAAATTTGAACCAGTGCTTGTCTGATATCTTCTTCGTTCTTAAACTTTTTGCCCTGCAAGAAGTTTTGTAAGGACAGAAACAAGTGATAATCAGATGGTGCTAAGTTCGGAGAGTATGGGGAATGCAACAGAATTTCCCAGCCTAGCTCTGTGACTTTCTGACGAGTCCCCATAGAAGAATGTGGCCTGGCATTGTCATGAAGCAGTATGATGTCCTTCCTGTTGAACATCACAGGCCTCTTTTCTTGGAGTGCTGTTTATAATTTATCCAATTGCTGACAGTACCTCTCCGAATTTAGCCTTTCATTTGATTTCAACAGCTCAAAATGTATTGGTCCTTGAATGTCCCACCATATAGACAACATTCTCTTGTTCAGGCTCAACTTCAGTTTAGAGGTAGAGGGAGCAGGTTTTTTGGGTTCACAATGTGCCCTTTCCCTTATGATGTTTACATAGGTAATTCACTTTTCATCCCCAGTTATGATCCGGTCAAAGAAGGTTTCGATTTATTTACGTGCAAACAGAGATGTGCATATGATGATTCGATCATTCAAATTCTTCTCACTTAACTTGTCTAGCACCCATCTCGAATACTTTCACACAAACCCTACTTTCCGAATGTGGTCGGAAATGGTTTGTTGAGCTGAATCAAGCCTTTCCGCAATCTCCAATGTTGTCAAAAAAAGATCTTTGCTCTAACATGATCTTGACAGTATCGTCGTCAATCAAAGATGGTCGCCCAGAGCGTGGCTTATCAGAAAGGTCGAAATCACCTACATGAAATTTTTTTAACCATCTTCTGTATGTTCTGTCAGAAACTGTAGCTTCTCCAAACACTTTCAATAAATTTCTATACGCTTCTGTAGCATTTCTTCCTTGTTGGAATTCGTACAAAGTACAGTGGGGTAAATGAACTTTATCGGTAGCCATGAGTACACAATCACGTCTCACTTAATACTAACAAGAATGATCTTCGTTTTAGTTCATCTGTGACGAAAATGTGTATACATTGCTAGCGATCATAAGAGAAAGCCAAATATGTGTCACAGGTATATGTGCATACTTGTTGAAACTGATTGTAACTGGAGTGGACAGAACTTTCCGGTAGACCTAATATCATTTACAACTACAAATAATGCAAGTTTTGTTATAGATTTGTAATTATTGCTATGGAAGCTATGGATCAACTCTTGATTGCTTGCCATGCCCAAACTCTTAATTTATTCGTTGAAAGTTTTCTAAAAATGGTTCAAAAACTTTTGGAGTGCCATGAACCAGATATGCAGTTACTTGCTGCACAATCGGTAAGATTGAAAATACTTTATTTATTACCTTGGTTTTCTATGTTACAATCATGATGCTTTGTAATTGTTAAACTTTCTTTCTACTCATATTTCTCTTCATTTCTTATGAAGATTTTTTCTGTAATATCCACCAATAGTTCATAATTATTCTTGGTATAGAGTCATGAGTAATTGAAAAGCATAAAAAAATTCTCACTAGTACATTTTAAAATTTTTTTTTTAATATTTCTATCTAGATATGTCTAGATGATTAGTAATCTGGAAATATAAAGAAATATACTAATTCTTTAAAATATCTGGAAGTTGTCTGAATTTTTGAGAAAAATCTCAGGATCAAAAATGAATCAGGGATTAATGGAAAACATCTTCCTATTAAAAGATTGACTCATTATATGAAAGTCATAAGTTTAGAAAACTATATTTTCTGTGTAAAAACAATTTTAGGTTGTATTTTTGAATAAAATAGCATCTAATTAAAATATCAGGAAAAGTGTTTAATTTTTTACTTAAAGTTATATCTGGAAATTTTGAATTAATAGTGCACTGTTCAGCAAATGATTTGTCTCATGAATGACATATCATGTATAGTATCATAATGAAATATATTCCAGGAATAAAAACCATAAGACAAAATATATCTAAAGTTTATAGATCTATAACAGTATTTGAAATAGCTAATGTATGTTGTAACATATGGTGTCAGTAAGCACATACTTATGTATTTCATAATTTGCCACAAATTACATTCTATATTATTCAATTATTAAAAATTTCACTGTCAAATCAAATCTGTTTTTGCTTTATTTCTCCAAAACGTTATGTAACAAGTTAAAAAGAAAATTATTGCATATTATTTTTCATTTATAATAGCTACCTCATCTTATCTTGAAGTGAATAAATTGATTTATTAAATTCTTTTTATAATAATTTTTTTTTTTTACTTTAATTTTTTTTAAGGGTCAAATGTAACTGTAACAAAATAAGCTGTAAATAATGAAATATCAGTTTTTCTGTTCATTAACGTAATGTAGAGATGTCATCATATAGTACAACATATATTAATATTATTATATATTATTATTTATACTGTATTTAAATTATAAATAAAGGATAAATAATAATTTAATATATAATACTATTAATATTATTAATATGTTGTACTATGTCTTCTATTCAGTAAAATTTAGATTGTTCAATTATTCATTTTGAAGACTTAATGAGTACAAAAAGTATTGAGAGGTCTTTATTCATTTTTTATTTTAGTAATGTATAGATATTTTAAATAAGAATAATGTTTTCAAAATGTTAAAATTACTAACGTGTTTTGAAAATCAGAAGTAGTCACATTTATTTCTATAGGTGACTTTTCAAGAGCTGGAAATTCATTTAATTGCAGATATTTTATCTAGTTGCATACATTCCATTAATAGCATATATTATTCAATTGCAAAATTTTACTGAAATGCCACATTATTTTTAAAAAGTGTGTTTATTGATAATTAAGAAATTCAAATTGATGGATTTAGATTTACTTGAAATTTAAAATAAAAAGCAAATGCAATTTTTTTCTATAAATACGCTTATATAATTTGAGATATAAAATATTCTCTTAGAAATAATTTTATCCTAAAAGAATCATTATTCTATTAATCAATAAATTATTCATTATTATATAAGATCTTAAAATTTTTTATGTTATTTACAGTATGTTCAAATTTAATAATGGGTAAAGATAAATTATAGTACTATGTTTCCCATTTGGGGAAAAAATTTGAAAAATACAAGGCCAACACTGGTATTTAATGTTTTTCTCACCTGATATTCACCAACTGATAGACAAATGACTATTTAATTCAAGCCTATGGTTCAGCAGTTCATGGGTTAGATTTCTACTTCAGGCTTGAATATTTTCAATGATTTGTAGTCTATTTTAAACTGTAGTTTGCAGTTTAATTATTTGTCATGCCAAAAAATTATCATTGAGTGACAAGGAAAACCAAATTAGTCCCAGGATACTCTAATCATATTGATGCATAAGTTATTTTTAATTACATTTATTAAAAAT
>JAPDSC010077866.1:0-15012 GCA_026290005.1 Latrodectus geometricus | reverse complement strand
CCAGTAGGCAATGGTATGTTCTATGAAATATAATATATATATATATAATATATATATAGATTAATAAATGTGAATATTAGTAATTCAAAAATTACAATAATTGTGTTTGATATTCCTTCAACACTCCTTAATTTATCTCTATAGTGATAATTTATATTGATATAGAATTTCTGCTAGTTTTTGAAAGTTTGCTAGATTTTAAGTCTCATTTATTGATAACTTTGCAAAAAAATTAAGTCAATTAAACTAAATCATTTTGTAGGAAATTTCTGAATTGTATTGAAAGATATTTTAATTTGTATATGTAATTTTATTATAAAATTTAGGTATTCGTACAATACATTTTGAATAGTATCTAAAATATTTCACAGTAAAAATTGCTGAACTTAAAGTGCAAAGCTTAAATACTTAATGAAATTTATAGTCAACTTAATCAGTTGTCAGTGAAACAAACATCAAGTGAAATTCTAAATTAAATTTGCTTTTAAATGCCTTTTCTGACTTAATGTAATTGTCACAAACTTACTTGAATACAAAGAGACCAACAAGCATACGAATTTTTTGAGGAAAATAGGTGGAATAAAAATTAACAGAGGAGCATATTTTGACTAATTTCGGTGTCCTTAATTGAATTTTTTAATGACAGCCCAAATTGCTAAAATTTTAACATGCACATTTTAAAATATTTTGTAAGATTTTTTTTCGTGGATTGTCTTCCACAAATAAGGTGAATAAAAAGATGTCTTCCGCAAAGTTGGAAATCCGATGAAGGTCCAAGCACGCATAGTGACAGCATGTCTTTCATTAACAGGGACAACAAGCCCAAGACTTTTGCTTGAAAATCTCTTGATGAATATTTAAATGGAAACTCCAATGTTATGTTTTCTTAATTTGAGTGACCATTTTTTTCCAAAATGTCTGACTTTTTATTATGACTTAGCTTTTTTTCCCTAGAACATTTAATTGATATGCTTCACCACGCAAAAAGCATAGGTTAAAGATATTTTAAGTATTATAATATTGCATTTTGAAATTCTTTTAAGTTTTGTAATGCATTGGTTTCATTTCTTTAAAGTTTTTGCAAGACTTCTTGAAGCAACTTTTATGTAGTTTATGCCACTATTTATCAATCTAAAAAAGTAAATGAGTATTAAATTTTTAAAAAGTTTAAAATGAAAGAATTTTTGCAAACTAGTTTGTGTGAATTAAGATACAGGGCTATATAAGCAACATCTTAAGGTACTTGGAATACAAGAATTTAAATGTTTACTATATTTTAAAAATTAATACACTCATTTACTCTTGACAATATGATATAATCTCGAGTAAATTATTTACAATGTTGTATTTAAAAAAATATTACACTTTTTCAGAATAATATACCAGAAACAATATGTGCTAAAAAAATTATGCGTTTTTCTGTATATATTGTTTCTGATAAAAATGACACTTTTCATAAGCTTCATTAATTAATTTTAGCGCAAAATTATTCTTTTTTCTCAGATTATGTTGGATTCTGAAAACTTCCTAAGTGATTTTATGATTAAAAACATTTGCTGAAATGTAACTCTTTTTAAGTGGCATTCTTTTATTAATCTTCAGACATAGTGAAATAAAAATATCATCCTTAATTTTTTAATTAAAATGTAAATATTTTTAAATTAAATTTACGTTTTTATAAGCAAAAAGTCTAAAAATTAATAAAGCTATTATAAGTGAAAGGACTGAGAATAAAATTTGAGATTTAAATAAATAGTTTATTAGTCTAAAATCTTCTGTCTGATAACCGATGATTCTAAAGCATTCATCTTGATGTGACAAAAACTTCTGTAGATCGACTTCAACTTCTTCAGTTAATACTGAAGAGGTAGGTGAATAACGCTCTATCTTTCAGTTCATTAATTTACGAATTCGAGTCCATTATTTAGAAATATTTATTTTGAGTCAACTTTTAAGCATTTTTCTTGTAATACCAAACCTCTAGGATTACTTCATTGCTACAAAGGTGGAATTGATAACAAGTTGTGTAATGGAACAGTTAATGAGTGAAACGTCTTATCCCCGAGAGATTTTTGGTCTTCTTAATTTAGAAGTAGGAGCCAAGCAGAGAAAAATTTTCCAAGCATGGAAAATATTATAGAACTTTTCCAGGCAGTAGTTTGACAATATTTAGTGGAGAGCAACAGAGGAATGAAGAGTTTTGAGCAGCAGACAACTATTCTCTACATTACTTTTCATACATAATTGAGACTATCAAGTATTTATCCCCGATAGATAAGCATGCAGAAGCAACTCACATATTTTGCTATCTAAGCCCAAGCTGGTTGACGAATGGTTATTACCCTGTCCTGAGGTTCAGTTCTTAGATTCAATTCCTTCCCTCATTATATCTTATGTCTCAGAATCAAATTCAAATTATAGATACCAATCTAATTAGCCTTGATGTACAAAACAAAATACGTTTGAGTAACAAAGGACTCGTTGAAAAATAAAATATTCTATGATCAAATAAGGAAAATTTTAATACGAAAAGCAGCATCTGATAACTAAACCACGATGATTCCTAGGTAAAAATTGATTAAGAAAATTAAAAAAGAAAAAATACCACAACCGATGAAATTCAGATGTATTAAATCAACTCCAAATAAAATAATCCTCAAACTAAATATAGAAAAGAAAACTTACAAAATTGTAATTTACAAAATTCTAAGACATTTTGATAGTGTGACAGAATTTTTCTATTTATTACACCCTATATTTTATTTGAACTCCAGAATTTCTTACGTGACTCCTTGGGAAAACATTGCCATCTTTCAGTGCATTCCAAAGAAATATTTTTCTCATGTATGGCTTTTAAAGAATACAAATTTAAATCTGCCATAAGCATTTGTTATTCCTGACACGGAGAAGTAAACGCTTTCAGAACAAATATTATCATCATATTTATTATAACGGGCCTTAACATTTATTTCGTTAGTCATTTAGACAGCTTTTTATTGCAGCTTTTTTCTTATATTTTTATATAATTTATAGCTTTATATCTTTCAATGCAAGATTGCTTCTTAATTTGAAAGTAAGATATATCAGGATTTTTTTATTATTAAATTTAATAACAAATCCTGATATATTTTATGCCTTAATTTTTACTGATTTATCTAGCAATTTGTAGGCTTCAATTATAGATGGAAAATAATGTGGTCCATACATGAATAAGGCTTTGAAATTGACAATTTCCAGGCGCATGCTCAGTGCCTTCAACAAATATCACAAAGAAGTTGAATGAATATTTTTTATTTATAAATGTGTAGCATTTACTCAAGAGCTACTTTTAACACTTTCAGAAATCTTCATTCTAGGGAAAAATATTTTAAAACAAATCAAAAATAATTTCTCTTTGAATAAATTAATGTAGTTAAACTGAAAAAGAAATCCAATAAAAATTCACAATTTAAGAACATCAAAAGTTAACTTTCTTTGTTAACAATTCTAAAAGTGAATAAAAAAACTATTGCGATATGAATGCTGTGATTAAAGTAGTATTCTGCCTGCAGAAAACTGTTTATTAAATTACTAAATGTTATGGAATCATTTGGAAAACATAAACTCAAATTAATTCATTTTAAAAATATGGAAAATTTTCAAAAATAGGTTGAACTAAAGGTTGTTAGATAATTTTGATGTTTTCGTCTTATCAGAAAGATAGATGAAATTCTTAAAATAAACTCATTGCAATTAGATCAACTTAGCCAAATCTTTCAAAAGAAATTTTTACTAAGTATAACTACACGATGATAATTATTAAAAGGAAGCTATAAAAAATACGTTTACTTATTTCAGAAAGATTAGGCTTTGCAGATAATTATTTTATCTATAGAAATGAATCTTAGAATATTCTCATTTATTTGGGAAATTAAAAAATTTTATATTTATACTATTATTTTATGAGATTACGAGTAAAGAATCTGAACATCAAACTTGAAATTCAGTTTTAACTCCTATTCAAAAACTTGCCCAAAGAAATGTTTAATTTGGATGTGTATTCCATCTGAGAGGTTGGTGACTTGCACTTCATAGATAGTATAATGATAGCTGTGCAAAATCCACTGACTTAAGACGTTATAATTATCTATTGACATAAGCAAATATGAAACGCAACTATAACTCCTATTGTGAAATTTGGCAAAAGAAATGTTTAATTTGTACGTGTATTCCATCTAAGTGATTGGTACTTCATTGGTGACTGCAGTATCCATTGGCGTAAGGCGTTATAATTGGAAGGTTAAAAAGTTAACTTGCAAATAACATTCCTCTTTTCTCCACGAGAATGTCATTAATCCTACAATGAACTGGATATGGCTGAGGTTATTCTTTAATAAATTCTAACAAATAAAGGCAAACAAGAATTATAAATGGACATCAATTCCACTAAAAAACAAGAAATAAATGTATACGGAAATTTAAATTATTTAATAAAGATAGTATAAAATTTCTCTATCAGTACAATAAAGTATTATTTCTTGTTCTAAACAGAGCTTATAAGTTTATAATAAAAAGATATATACACTAAGTAATTAGTAAGTCTTAAACATTCGAACAAGTATATAGTAATGTGCTGGTTCAAGACTAATGAAGATTGCATTAATACATTGTTGATATAGAAATACTAGCTAAGCTTGTTAAATTTTTGTTTCAATTTATTTCAATAAATTAAATACAAACAATTTATTCAGATTATTATTAATATGACAAAATTGGAATAAATGTACGACTTTTTTTTCTTATCTTCCGATTGTGTTTCCATTGTGTATTTAATTCTTAGGGAAAATAAAACACAAAAATGTTGCAAAAAATTACTATACTATAAAATGAAAAATAATTTAGTGTGATACACCACTTAAAAACAAAATAAATATGTATTTTTTTTTAAGTAGTGTATCACACTAAATAATTTTTCATTTTTAGATTTTTTTGAAATAAAATATAAGCCAGTTCAGAAATATTTCAGTTATCTTGAAATTTAATAAATTAAAGAGTTATCTTTAAAATCCAAGATTTGTCATTATAAAAGATGTTACAATGTTGTTGAATACAATTTAAAAACAATAAATATTAAAATTTAAATTCGTAATATAAAAACAAGATTAAATCAACCCAAAATGTCTGATCATTATGTGTAAGCTTATTCACGTGTTTTATTATGTTTTTGTAACAGTATAATAACATTTTGTAATAAGCAATTCGTATAAATGATAAGATAGTTAAATTTAAAAGAGTTGCAAATTAATCGTTTACATGAAAAAGTGTTTCGAATTTCAAAAATAAATTGTAGATATTTAGGAAAATAATTTGAAAATTTTCTTCGAAGCTAAAATGAAATAATCTCACAAACTTCTAATTTTTAATGAATGTTGAAGCATTTTAAATTGCAAAATTTTATACCACCAGCGTAAAGAAAGCGTTGCAATCTAGTTTTAACAGTTTTGTTACTGCAGTTTCTTTTAGTAAAATAGTATACATTATGTAATTTCCATTGCAACTCTTAAATTGGAAATTTTATCAACAAACCTGGAAATGAATTACAAAAGTATGAAGGAATTAATGTCTTAATTTAGAAATATTTTGATTTCATGAAACTCAATAACTCTTATAAATTAAAGTACTGCTGTCTCTCCACCAATATAAAAAAATATTTATCTTTCTCAATAGGCAGTTTAACTTAGCATTATTATACTGCTGTGCATTTCTTAATTCAACAATTAGTATTTCCTGAAAAAATCATGTCTTGAATTTTTCATTTTACAAAAATAAATTATTAAACATTTTGCAAAAATTAAAAGTTATTTAAAAGTAAATAAATAACAGATTTTCATGAGAAATATTTTTTAATGATAATTCACTCGAAAATTTAAGAAACTTTTTACAATATTTTCTTCCAACACAAGAAAAACAATTTCTTTTTATAAATATTTTCTACCCTCCTTTTAGCACAATAAAAAAAGCTAGTCTTGATTTCAGACGAGAAAGTTGGGGTCATAAAAAGATCAAGGTCACCCCTGCAAAACAGGGACTGTAAGGAGGAAAATTGGCTTCAAATAAATAAATAAATAAATATAAAATAGGGCATGCGATGGGGACAACTTGCAAAGGTTGTTTTGAAACCATAGTTATAGGGAGAAGGAGGGGGGGGGGAAAAGAGCCCTTACCAGCAGACGATAAGTCCGCACCTGCGTTTAAGGGACAGCTTCCAAATTGTACTGCTGTATTCAAAAACTGTTTTGCTTCTTTCTAAATAATACGTAGAGATATGTTCTAAATATAGTTATAATTAATATTAATTTCATTAATTTTTTCATAGGGTTTATACGCACATCATTTGTTAGTTAAATTTTTTATTATTAAAAAATTAATATTACATTTTCTGATATATTATTTTAATGATTTCTTAATTTGAAGTTATAAATGCAAATACACGAAATTATAATAGAATGTTACATTTAATCATTTTAATATATCAAAGTTGAAAAATTATAAACTTTCAAAAATATTTTACAATTTCTGTTAATATATTCGTGATTTTTAGTGTTAATACTTAGTAAAAATAAAAAGGAACAATAAATATTAAAAATTGAACTTGGATTAATTAAACATAATCTCTCAACAGCGGTACTAGATGCGATTGCAAAACAAATTTAAAATTTAGAACAGCAAAATAAAAGAGAAAATATTAATTTCATTAGGGTATCGCATTTCATTCAAGAATCTTGATATTATATTACACATTAAGCTTGTAAATTAAAATAGTAATCGAATTATACAATTGTGTGCTTGTTTCTAAAGTAGGTGACATCTTAACGAAGCACCTAAAGACAATAAGTAGAGAATAAGCTGTGAAGATGTTGATCTTAAAGATCTGACTCTTAACATACGAAACACAGATATGACTTTTAAAAAATACACTATTAGAAGTATGTTCAACGTAATAACACTTAACAAAAAATAATGTTTCATGTGAATTCGGTGTAAAATTTCTCTCTCGAGTTAATTGATTAAACTTTATCAAATACCATAAAGTATAATTCTGCTCCAACGTCATTTAAAAAAATATTAATAAAAAGACATGATTTATATTTCAATTGGTGACATGCATATTATTATATTTGCATGAGTAGATTCATTTTAGAATATTAAATGTGATTTTGCAGTTGCATGGTATGAAACCTGGCCTGCGGTAGCCTAGTTTTAGCGACTAGGAGATAGTGGGTTCAATACTAAATCGAACTAAAAACCACTGTACAAAGAGCACCTAGTCAATTTAAAAAATTCTGTAAAAATGTCTTTCTCTCGGAGTGGCTTGGAAATTTTTATGCCAGCTCAGATGTCTACCTCGTCCTTTGTCCAAAATATCATATTATGAATCAGTTGGTAGTGTTTAATAGCATTGGATGGCAAACGTTGGCTACTGGAAACGTATAATTTATTAACTTATCTTTGAAATATATTAGTATATTTGCAGCCCTTGTAGCTACGATTAAATACTGAAGAATTCTATTTAAATCAAAATGACTATCTATATTCACGGAACTGATACTGTAAGTGAACCGTACATAGTGATTTTCTCTATTTAAACATTAGCATGGTTTCTCTATTTAAACATTAGCATAAAAGTAGTCCTATTTATACAGCTCAAAAATGTTTAATTTAGTTGATATTTAAAAAACGCATTAATTTACAAAGTATTGCATTATCTTATGATATTTTCAGGTTCATTTAATTATTCACAATAAATCGAGTATTTTTTTTTTTTTTTGAACTTGTTGTAACTAGCAGATGTGTGAAATAGAAAATATTTTTTTAACGAAAACTTTTTTTTTTCCATATTAATTGATATTTTAAAATTTTTAACACTGTGTAACCATTGTATAGTAATTTAACTTACAAAACTTTAAAGTAGGATTATATTGTAACATTTTCAACTATATATATTTATTTCAAATTTAAACATTATTTAAAAAAAATTATTACATTTTTTGACTGTATTGTTAGTTAAACAATGTCAGAAATTCTATATTTCTTAATATTTAAAATTTGTTTGAATGTTTGAATGATAATTTATTTTAAATAAGCGTAATTTCTTTTATGGGCAAGTTAAATATTTGCAATAGGTGATCTTGATTTTATTTCTGTATGTTTTGAAATTCATTAAACTAACCTTTACATAAGAACCGCCAATAACTTCTTAATGAATTTTTAATAGAATAATTTTTGAACATTTTGCAAGTCATTAAACTTTTGTTTAAAATTCTGCATGGTGAAATTGAAAGCAATGAATCTAATGAAAATTTAACTATATAAAAATTTTTCTGAAATAAAGTTTTAAACCAAATAATTTATTGAAACTCTTTGAAGAAAAAATTAAATAGTCTTCACTAGTTTAAATTTATTAATCTTATAAGCAACATTTTCTTAATATTATGAATTTGAAAATACTTTGAATTACTTCAAAACATATTTCTTATTATGTAGTCTAATCGAATAGTCCATGTAATTTTCTTTTTCTTTATGGAATGAAAATTAAAAATTATTTCTAAACTAATTTTAGGTTCGAAAATGGTTTGATGGATATCGAATGAAAAAAAATTTGATTAACAAATGGGCTACTGGCTTGAGTGGTTTCCTCTGCGTGGGAGGATTCGCCTTATTAATCTTCTCTAAAAAAAGAAATCTGCCTAGAGAATGTACATTCTCAGGTTTGGCATTAGGATTGGCTGGATTGTCATGGTCAGCATTGATTGCTGTAATTGTGAGTAAGATTCTGAATTTCATTACATGCCAAATATATTCCCACTCTACTGGTATTTAATTTTTTGATGTAATTAAAGCATAATACATTATTTAGTAGTGGTAAAGATCAAATTTTTGTGAATTGTTGTAATCTGAACACAAGAATATAAATCAAATAAGCATCCTTTTGATGCGCAAATTAAAATCTTAAAAAATCTAGATTTCAATAAAAGAAGATATCTAATTTCGAATATGTCACTTATGATTTAAAAATTAATTAACTCAATATTATTCCAGTCGTTATTTTGAATGTCAATTATATTTGTTAGCTCAAAAAGTAAATTATTAAACCCTCACATTTATAGCGATTTATCACTTATATAATTGAATTTTAGAATCTCAAATAATATCAAGACAATAAATTGTATAGTATCCGAAATAACGCTTCATTAAATATGTTATTTTTCGGTATCGAAAACTATGACATTCTTTCAATTACATGCAAGACAATGATATTTTTAATCAGTAGCTTATGCCATTTTAGAAATACGATGACAAAAATAATTTGATTTAAAACTTTTAAAGTTTATTAACATAAAAACATTTGATTTTCAGTCGATAAAAATTGGGAATTTTTATGTTGATACACAATATACACTAATCACTTGTTAAAATTTGAAAATTTTTGTCTATTTTTATGAAAGCGAGAGCTTTAAAACTGCAACATTCATGGCATGTTTTAAATCTATGTTGATAGAAATGGTCTTTAGTGAACAATTTAAATATTATGTAAACTAATTATTGTTATTAATAATATAATTTCATTAGTTTTTTAAATTAATAAATTTGAATATTGTTATTTAATCATAGTACAAGATGCTGTTTAGTTTTTCATAGTTAAATATTCTGAAAACTTCATATTATGTATAATTGATTCCAAATTGATATTTTATTTTAATTGCTTGTATATTCTGAAAATTTTCTTTTAGAGACGTGGGTATAAGCCTTTACCTAAAGTATACTTTGATGACGAAATACTTCTAGACTTTGCTGGGGACGATGTGCTACTGCGCATAGACAGCGACACTGCCATTGACAAGCTAGTGGAAATCTTAACTGAGCAAGAGGACATTTTGTCAGATGTTAAAAGAACTCTCTACATGAGGAAGAGAAATATGAAGAAACTTATAGAGCTTTTGGAGACTGGTGAATGTCCAGGAAGCATAGAGCCCACAACAACCCTTTACCGCCGAATGTTCACTGAGATGTCTAGAGCTTTTAACACATACGAACTTGATGTGCAAACAGCGGAACATATAGATTATATCCCCGATGCTGATTTTAACACTAGGCCACAGCATTCCATAACATTGCTGACGAAGATTGAAGATGTTTTTCTGCATTACATGTATGCCGTAGAGGGATTACATTATGGTCTGAGAGGCCATCTAACACCCGAGATAGTTCGTGAAAATATTACAAGGAAAAGGAAACGAGACGCCATCAAGATGATGATGACTTGTACAGTTCTTAAGAGAAATCTCAATGGGAATGTAGAACTTGTGAAATATTTGCAAGAAAATATTCCCGTAAGAATGTTCGAAGCTGAATTTTGCCAAGATTGATGGTCGATTTTTGATGGTACTGACTAGGAGTTGCTACATTTTTTAATGATTTTATGTCACATTGATACTTTGTAACTTCTCTATTAAGTAATGAATAAAATGATTTAGTGCTTACAAAGTTGATTGTTCGTACAGAAGCTATATTGATGAAATTATGTATTTAACATAAATTTTAAGATTCTGTACGAAAGGAAAATAATGTATATATAAGTATTAAATAGCAATGTGTAAAAACAAGATTTTAAAAACAACTGATCTGATTTACAAATTTCCGTTTATTTGTCTAGATTTTTATGAAATTGATAATTTTGTTACAATAGTTACTACAATCTGCTTGTGATTGATAATGTGATTAATTATGCTTTTATTGATTATATTTACCGTGTTCCCAAAAATATTGACAAATTCTGATAGATAAATGTTATTGTTTTATTTATAAATGTTCTGTTGTGTGTGTTAAAGTTGATATAAGTACATATGCAGATATATTGCGCAGAAACAATTGCTTAAGCATACACCATTTTATATGCTGTATAAGGGACAAATTTCTTTAAACTTTGAGCATTAAATATTTTACGTTTTGGTTAAATACTTGTAAGTCACTTGAAACATACAAAACTCAAGTAATTATATATTTAATAATTACGATGCTGAGGATGAATTTACATCTTTGCTCGAGGATCTCTTATGCTTCATTATAATACCATTCAAAGAAGGATAACCTTGGCTTAATGGTAGAACACCATTTTTTTTTTGAGCAAAATGTCCCAAAGTTCGATGCCAAACATGGTTGAATAGCAGGGAGGGGATGTTACGATTGTATCTTATTTGTGCAAATATGTTGGAGTTGGTGCTAGTAAGTTCTCTAGATTCCCTCCCTTATGGTCACTAAATATGGACCTAGTAAGAAAAATCTTTCTAGATATGCGGTGGACATTAAAATGGCTTACAACAACCTTAACAATAAAGCCTAAGCAGTATGGTAGATCAAAATAAAATATTATTTGAATGTAGTGAAGAAATAGTTTTTTTATTCTTGTTGGAAAAATACACCAGGATAAAATAAAAACAAAAAAATATGCAACCTATTCTATTGAATGAATACGCTGCTGCATGAGATATCTTTTAAAATGTCCAATTTTTCTCTTTTCGTTTTTTATTAGTATTGTGGCTTAAATTTATCGCTTTAAGAATTTTGAAATCACCAATTGATTTACCTCTAGAGTGAGAATGCTAATGTGTGTGCCAAAACCATTAGCAGTTTGAGATACAGCTGAATATTCATTTAAAAATGCTTTTTAATGAAACATCAAATGTGTGCTATTTCGGATATTTAACTTTAAAAGAATGTTTTTGAATTCTACTAATTTAAAAAAAAGTTTCTTTTATGGAGACATTTAAAAAAAATTCAGCATTTATGAATTAAGAGCAAATTGAATTTAATTCAGACTATACAACTTCAAACAATAGGTTTTATATTAGAAATAATTACGATTCAAAAAACATCATAATTAATTTAGATTAGAGAAAAAGGATTGTACATTGCATTGAATTAAATTAATAATTTAAGAAACTTGCGAATTGTATTTCGAAAAATACAGCATACTCACCATCTATTTTTTCAGCTTTTGAAGTTTTCTAGGATTGTAGGAATTTTAAAATGATTTAGTGACTTTCTTTTGGAAATTAAAAATAAGTTTTAAAATTTTTTCATTTTTCCTATTATACAAGCAATGTTCTTAAATTTTTGTAACTAATTTTATTAAGTAAAAATAATAAAGGACGTTAAACTGGCACATTTACTTTATCATATCAATATTCTAAGCTATTCAAAATATATTTATATAACAATGATAAAAAATCAAAGAAATAATGAGAAATTAATATAAATGATGAAAACAGAATTTTAATAATCTAGGCACGTCTGTTGGCATTGTTCCCATGGCTCTGCGGTTCATAACGCTTGTTTAATGATTTTGTATCCTGATGCAACCCATCAGGAATCAAACTCATTAAATTGTGAATCTTATCATAGAGGTTCGGAATTCACTTTAACACTTTGACTGCCAAGCCGAAATTGCAAATGTTCACCAAGGGGCCAAACGTTTTTTGTGTAATTTGTATTTTTTTCAACATAAAACTATATATAAAAACAATATTTTTCAATCTGACTCATTTTGTAACACATGGGGAGATTTTCATCCTGGCTACCAAAAATGATAGCCAAAGCACACCACGAAAGCAACCACGCAATGCGCAAACCACGTATACCTAACACATCGTAGGGAGCCCAACAATCAAACTCCAATACGATTTTCATGTAACTGATAACATCTTTGATAGCCATGGCCTGAAGTGTTGAAACACCCTGGCTATCATATCGGATAGCCAGTGTCTCAACGGAAATATCACTGGATATCACATATGATAGCCATGGCAGTCAAAATGTTAAATTGGAAGTTTCTAAGTTTAATTTAATCCAAAAAAAATTCTATTTAGCACTAAGCAATCCCTGCAACAGATGAGTATCATCTGTATTTCTTATAATGGCAGTGTTTGCATACGCGTAACACATGACTTTCCCAAATAAATGAATACCGAAAAATGATTATTGTGTTGTCTTCATGAAAGTATGGAAAGTTATTTCTATACAGTCCAAAACATAGAAAGCCGTGGATATTTGGGATTAAAATACTGAAAATGTTAAGAAAACAGATGGAGTTTTTAATCCTCACTTACATAGCTTTTTCCAAAATTGTCTAGTTAAAAATATTGAATGCAATATACCTTCAACATTAAGTTGAACAGATTTTATTTGCGGTTAGAATTTTAACTTCTGAATAAAAGCATTCAAAAGTTTAACGTAATTCATAACTTTTCTGAATAGTAACTGTCGTTTACTATATTTACTCGAATCTCTGAGATTTTAAGTATTCATGTAGTATTAAAGGTATGTTGGAATTTGTAAGAATTTAAGATTTATATATTAACAAACACAGTGCTAAACTTTTTGCCTTGAAATATAAGAAGTAAAATAGGAAATCTCTAGTAAAACTTGTATCATTTTAGATATGTACCTGACATTGGTTTGTTTGAGCTTCAAAAGAACACTAAGGCTTTAAGTTGGCTTATGGAAGTCTTGTTAAATCATAAGATCAAAAGAAATTTTTAACCAAAACTCGTTTTAATTAAATGGTTTTGCATATCTTGTGGTATTACAAATCAGTTTAAAAAAGCAAATTTATGCTCCAATATATAAATTATGAATCTTTTATCTATGAATTCAAATTAAGAGAAAAGTGCAAGTGTAATTAATTGAAAAAATGCTTTATTATTCGAAGATTTAAATAAAACTATTCTTTAGAAGTTTAAGTTTTTTAAAAATGTTTAAGCATAAAAGTGTAAAATATTCTTGAAGTGCATATATTTGAGGTTTAATTTTATGTATTTACAATTCATTTTAGTTAGAAGATAATTTTATAGTCTCTAAAATATTATGGATATAAGATAATTTTATAAGATTAATTAGAAAACTTATTTTTTCTTTCTGATCAGGAATAGTTGAATTTTCTAAATTATCAAAGAATATAAATGCTGGAATTAATTTCTCTCTTTTAATGAACTTTGGTTCGAATTTATTTCCATTTTAAAAATTTGTTTTCTTTTCTAAGTTTCGTGGAAGCACTTAGATCGAAGTCGTCAAAAGCTTATTTCTAAGTGTCAAATTATAAAGAATTTTGTTTTCAAAAAATGGTGTAAGCTTATGCATTATTGTGCAAAATTAGTCTTCTTCCATATTTTTTACCCGAAATTTTTTAGCCCCGTGAACTCATATATATTCATTTCTTAAAGCTTCTAAAATAGTTAAACAAATTTCCACCTTCTGGTTTTCACCCAGTTGAAATAAAATTCATTCGGAATTAAGTCTTAGTTTTCGTCTTTATTCAATAAGGGTATGACCCCTATTTTTCCTGGGAGGCCGAATCCTGTTTCTCCCCTAGGCTGATGACGTCTTGCGCAGAAACTTTTAAAAGGAAGACCTACACGCAGCGTCTATAAGATTATTATTCCTCAAAGAGGCCCCTAGATTTCGGGGGTTTCATTCGAATAATACTTTGTTCTTTACTAAAATTGTTTAAATTTCTTTCAAATGGAAGAAATATTGTTAACTTCAAGCGATGCTTTAATCAAAAGCGGTCGCGTTTTGTCGTTGCTTTGCAGTCAAATTCAGGTAAGTTTTCAAACATTTTTAGTTTGTCAATTTTTAGGTATCGGAGATTTCCTTGTTGTATGAGGAAAATTATTTAGCATGATTTTATTTATACATACTGCTTATTATGTGAATGTAATTTATATAATGATTACTATTTTCAATAGATAATAATTACTAACATACAGAAATTATTTTTTAAATTGTTTTGAGGAAAACTTACGCATGCTCAGATGTCTATTGTATGTAATTTTATTGTTTGTACACAATAAAGAACATTTCTTATGTTGTGTAAGTAAAAACAATTGATGCATTTCGCTCGAAATTTTATTTATTTTTACTTGTGATAAAATATTTTTAAAAGTAAATAATAATAAATGTTATTTATATGAATAA
>JAPDSC010077865.1:53744-72393 GCA_026290005.1 Latrodectus geometricus | reverse complement strand
AGATTTAATGGATAATAGAGATATATAATGTTAAGTTACAGAGAAAGCTGGGTAAAATCCTGAGACCTTGTGCGGGTTTGACGTGATTTCCGGCTTTTGTGCCTAGAAATGAAATAAAAATAAATTATTTCAAGAAATTTAAACTTCAAAAAAAAAAAAAAAAGATAATTACTTCAAAAAATTAAAAAAGAAAAAATTACACAAAAAAAGCCTTAAGGGTTACTAGTACACAAAACAAATTTCACACATGTGCACAATCGCCTTACGTCATAAAACGCAACTTATGTCATAGAAATGCTAGAAAACATTCTGACTTAATAAATTAATTCTGCATATTATATCTCCAAGAATTAACCAAAAGTTGTATACAGAACGAAATTTACTTAACTAAATTAAACTTTATGCAGAATTGTTTATCTCTACATATACTGGATAACTGGTACAGCAAATGTTATTAGTCATTTTTTTTAATATCATGATGCATCTCACTTTCAAGATCTAATGTACAAGAACTTGTCGAATTTAATAGATTGATACAGTGGACAATGGTGACGTGTTGTGACGAATCAGAGAGAGTTTAAAGGAAATCAAAGCATAATTTATTTACCAATAACGATCTTCCCTTGATTTAAAGTTCTTCATGAAAAGGAAGTTAATTTAATAAATAAAATTTTATGAACTAACTTTTTTTCCTTTATCATATTTTTAATGAAAGTACTCACATATTTCCTGTTAACAGTGACTGTTTAAATTAAATGTCTTTTCTCTCTCTCAGAATTTCTTATATGGTACAATTACAAAAACTGATAATTTTTCTACTGCATTATTAGACGAATAGCATTTTTTATAAACTTACGTAGTTCCTAACCCTCTGTAGTTCTATTTATCAACTGAAATGCGACTAATTTTGGCAGAATATTTCCTATTAATAATTCTGCCAAAATTAGTCGCATTTTAGTAGGTAAGTAGAATTACAGAGGGTTAGGAATTACGTAAGCTTATAAAAAATGCTATTCGTCTTATAACGTAATAGAACAATTATCAGTTTTGTAACTTTACTATGTACAGTAATAAAATCTATACATATAAAACGAAAGTTATCTCTTCAGCTATTTGTTAAAAGAAGCCATTCTTTTCCTTCTTGCACAATACAAGAATTAAAAAGCATTTGAATGTTTCTTGCAGGGATAGACATAATTTCGTCAGATATGACTTTGTAAAATTTATAAGGAAAATCAGATTATTATCAGACAAATGTTTTTTTAAATTTTATGAAAAGCAGATTGCATTGAAAATAATAAAATTTAAGAAATTCTTACATCATCGTATTTAATGCTCTCATCAATATTTTTTATGTTCAAGATGATTTTAAATACCAGAAAATTGAGTAATTTGTAAATAAATTAAATAACTTTCGAGAATATTGTTTTAGAAGAGGGAATCCCAAGATTTAAGTTGATTGATAAATTTTTCAAAAAATAATATAAAACAGCACACAATTTATAAATTACGTAAAAAAATACGAATTTAAGTCTTAAGAAAAATATAAGAACTTTTAAATAATCAAATATTTTTTATACAGTAAACATGAGTAAAATTTCCTATAAATACTTCGAAATAACTAACAGAATTTTGTCTTAAAAATGAACTAAAAAAGAAATGTCAATTATTTTCATTAACAATTGTTATAATTTTTAAAATTATTATGGAAACACATAAAGAAGCAATTTTAAATGAGAAATCTTTACATGTAACTGATTCATTATTCTAAAAACATGTATGTCTAAAATTATAAAAATAAGTAATACCAGCAATAGAATTTTGTATGTATTTCTATATCGTAGTGCTTTAATTGCGTAAAATTAAATGAATTTTATTGCTCATACGATTTTTTATTTTTTACAACTTTTTTTATTTTATTTCAGGAATTGGAGTGGGATTTGAAACTCTTCTTTTGAATCCTATTCTCATCGACAAGCATTTAGCGAAGGAATATCTTCTTCTGGGATACAAATAGGCTGTTTTTTCTTCACCGTCTTACTCCCACACCTCATAGATAGGTTTGGACTTTCTGGAGCATATCTGGTTATAGCTGGCTTGACTCTGAATAATATACCTGCTGTTATAATCATACATCTGGACCAACCTGAGCAAGATGATGCAATTAAATCCGTACTGAAATCAAAAGGGAGATTTTCCAATAAATGTACAGATGTATTCAAAATTAAAAACAATTTTAAGAGTAAATATCGGGAAAGTATAGAACATGCAAAAGAATACAGAAAGAAATTTATAATGAAAAAACAAGCACAAATATATTTTCAATACAAAATGTGCAACCCCCTTTGAATAGGAATGGAACTGTACAAGCTAATAGTGTGGACAGAAACTGAGAGAAGGAAAACAGTACTTACTCAAGAACTATAAAAGATAAATTATTTTCAAGTCGTTTCTTGTAATTCTAGCCACTTAAAGGAAATCAATGCCTTACATGCATCAGAAATTTCTCAATTCTCAAATGAAGTTAAAGGAGTTGTTGAATGTGCAATCAATATTCGGAACCTGAAAGAAGGAAAAACAGAATTAGAAATAAGAGAACAAATTGAAAGTCACCTTGGTTCAATGTCTTCAAAATGTGGAACTTTGAACAGTCTGGACACTTTGGGATGGAAGAAGATTGAAAAATCTCCACTCAAGCCTGTTTTTGTACAGTTATTTTGTGACGCAATTTACATTTTTCTTCTGCTTAATGGTGGTATTTATTACTTCTCTATTGTGACTTTCCAGACCATTTTAGTTGACTATGCGTTGGACATTGGATACGAAAATTCTCAAACTAAGTATGTACTTATTTATTTCTATGGATCTAAGTTACTGAGTAATCTTCTTTTAAGAGCTGTTACCGATAATGGATTCTTATCTTTTAATACGTTTGCATGCATTTGATTTATGAGTCAGTGCTTGGCGATGTTGACTATGGTATATATCAAGCACTGTGTTATATATTTGTTTCTGATACCCGTTAATCAACTTGCTGTTGCAGGATTAATGCTCAATTACTCCTCATTAGCAGTTGATTTATTTGAATAGGAGCTGCAGTCACCAGCTATGTCTTCTTTGTTTATTTTGTCTGTACCTATCATCGCTTTAGTTTCTCCTTTGATAGGTAATATAATCCTCAAAAGTTTAAGTAGCTCTATTAATTAAAAGCAGCTCATTTATTAAATAAAAGTATAAAATCCTATTTAAGAACTTAAGAATTTCAAAGGTGTTTAATCTCTAATCCAAATTAGATGCTGAATTTAAAAATAAATTAATGAAACGAACTTGTTTTCTTAAAATGTAACCAAAAATTGGAATCAGTAAATAATATTTTTCATATTATAGAATATAACATATTTTAATGTGTTTAAAAAGTTTTAACGTTTCATTGAAAATATATATAAGTATGTAGTGCTGAATAAAATTGAGGAAATATTCACTATTCCACGCAACATGTCTGCAAGAATATTAAAACTATGAAATAATTATGAACAAAATTTATTACTCATATTATATAACGATTTTCCCAACATAAAAAACCTAAGATTTTTGTTGCATAACACAACAAAAATGTTCTGAAAATGTTCTTGTGTAGTTTTTACGTGAAGCATGAAAGCATACACATGTCTTGGCCTTGAATTATGTAGTTTTCGAATGGGATGTTGAGACATGCACTTTAGTATCTAAAAATATCTGTTTCGAAGCTTGCTCTGTTTTATGGCAAAAGTTCAGCTTTATATTGTTCCCCACGGAAGATGCGAGAATAACTTTTAATCCAAGCTGAAGGAAATTTTCCCTTTGGCTCAGCATATGCGCGCTTTACATAATGATTTATATTTTACTAAAGAAAGAACTGGAAAAGATTATTCATTAACTTTATTTTGTTTCATTAAATATTGAACTTCGTTTATATATGAGATGTGTGTTGATTTAGTAGCTGAAATCTTCAAATCATTTCTCACCTATTAATACTTATTTATAGCTAAAAGCTGTTCGTAAATAGAAGTATTTTAACAAAGTTGTATCACTTCAAATATAGGTGTGCCTACCATATAAATTGTAATTACAATTTGCATTTGGGTCGTTTAGCTTACAGATTCAAAGTATCTCTCTCTCAAAATTTGTTTAAAATATTCAAGTATATATATCTTTAGAGTTTAATAAACTAATAGATGGGGTGTTGTCATACCTGGACAATCTTTGTTTTCTGAAAAGTACTTAAAAACAAGAAACATTTAACTAAATTTTGATTACATTAAATTGATTTCTAATAATTATAAATAAATATTTTTTTATAAAATCACGTTTATAGTAAATACACGCTTTAATTATAAATGAGTTGCAGCATTTTTTTCATCAAAGATTACGGCATCATTCTAATCAAAAACATCATGTACATTAGCCAGTCCTTATGTATTAAACGAAATTTAATTATTAATGCCTATTCATAACTGTTATTCAGAAAAGAATGTTTTGTTTTCCTACTATTTGGTTTTATTAGTTGATCATTTAATAATTTATACAGGACTGGTGCCAGTTGCTTAATTGATTAGAATTTTTTAATCATGGATTATTTGTGTGATTAAAAATACAGGAAAAATGTTTGAATATTTAAGACTAGTAAATTGATTAACAATGTTGGAGGTGTCTCATCCTAGTAAAACTTTCTTCTTTGAATTGCGTTGTTTTAAGTTCAATCCCGTTTATTTACTTCTTTAAAAAATACAGAATATTTTTAAAGGTCTTATAATTTTTCATTTGTCAGGTATTTCTATGTGAAATCAATTTTAACTCTTTCACAAATTTCTTTGATTGATAATATATCTTGGGAAAGATGTCACTATATTTTTGCTGCTCTAATCAGAGGCTCTGTTATTTTCCACGGTATTACCACTGAGACTTCTTAGTACATGTCGTGTTAAATTTCGTTTGAATACAAACATTTTTGATATTGTAAACAAACCAAAATATTTTTTTTTCAAAGTATGCAATTTTGAAACTGCGCATTCGTTTTCCATGTGTTCCATAACTCTTGTTTGAATGACTTCAGATGACTGAGACACGTTATTTTTAGTACAAGACATAAATAACACTTTAAAATTAAATAAAAAAATTAACTAAAAATATATCAAATACCAATTATGACTCAAAGTTAACAAAGACGAATTCAAATTTTCGCTTTACATTGCAGCGTAGAGCAAAACAGACTTCTTCCGCTTTTATTGTTAAGTTTCGCATTCGCCTGCAAAAGGAGAAAATTTCTTTTAGCTCAGAATAGCTATCACCGAATTGAAGAATGAACCAACCATCCAAAATAGATTGAGCAACTAATGTGCCTTCTCCAAGCCGAGTGGAAAGCATGCCCCAGAGGGTTTTCGTTCACGTGGAAAATCTATTCAATATAAATAAATTGTGTTGATCTCTTATCACAGGCGTCCAAATACTTATTGGTAGATAGTGTATAAGCGGATCTATTAAAATTCATGATACAAAGTTGTTAAAATTTGTAAAAATATAACAGTGTTTCATGTTACATTCCTATGATTATAGCAGTCATCTTTGCAAAGAGCATAGATAATTAGATAAATAAAAGAGTGTATTGGATCCAAAAGACAGTGAATTCTGAAAATATTTCAATTCTATTAAGTTCTTTTTTGTGTCGTTTTCTCAAACATTAATAAATATCATATATTATTTTAAGCATTACGCAGATATATAAAGCTTCGATTTTCAGCTATTATGAAATAACAAGATATTTTAACTATTCACAGGAAAACGTTTTTGTTCATTCTGTCAAGAACAATCAGCAAAATTAATTCCTAATAAGACCCTAACTCGGTCTTTCTGTTTATGGTTGAGAAAATTGGTTCAACGCTTTCATTGGAGCCTCGAAAGCCCTCCGAAATGCAAATATATACGCTGTTAATCTTGAAATCCTGTGTTTTTAAACAATTTCTGTGAAATATTTTCCGTCTAATCTAATTTCCGCTTTAAAACCTGCGCAGAATCAATATCTACAATTGTAAATATCGTAAATTATCTTTAAGCAAAAATAAAGTTCAAAGTGCTATTGCCTTAAATTCTGAGATTGATGATAATTCAAATGAGTTAATAATAAGAGAGAAAATAATCTATTTTACAATGAGTGTAAAACACATGCTAATTCAGAAAGTTAACAACAAAGAAAGGATAACTTCAATCATAATGGTTTCAATCTACAATAACTAATAATGAAACTAAACTAATAGTTTATTACAGCTTTGTTAATCATTTTTGATGCCTTTTCAAAGTTTACAGAAATACAATTTGTACTGATGGATTATAAAAACATGGCTAAACTATTAGAGATCAATTTAAGAAGTTAGAACTCCATTAAAACTTAACCCCGTCCTGATTCTTTGCTTACTGGAATGAATTTCTTTACTGAAACTCAATGAAGTAGGTGATGCTAATTTTATTTTTCGCATTATTTCTAAATGACCTTAGCAATTAAGAAGACGTAGTTAAATTAAATTTTAACAATGAATTGTTAAAGTTTAGATTCGCAATATAAAATTTAAATGTTAACATTAAGTATAGTTTATTAATGTAGATCTAAAGTTAATAAATTGTATTTTAAACATCCTTTCATAGACCTCATTAGTTAGTACAATGGGGACAATGAAAGTTTTGAAATATGATTCTACAAAAAATCTCATGAGGCTGGAGGTTGCAGCATACTCAGACATACCCAAACATGCATAGTAGCCAGCAGTAACAAGTCTGTGGACTCAATTATTCCATAGCAGCGATAGCTTAAAGTGAGAATCATGAAATCACAGTAGTACAGTTATATAAGGGTAATTTTGAGCCATAACATTATGCATGGTTTAAACAAGATTAGTGCATAAGGGAAAGTACACTTGCATTAAATAATGATTGTCTTCATGTTAAGACTGCATTCAGGTGGTACAGGGAATTCAAAAGCGACGTTCTTGCTCTGGAGGACTGCAAGAGAGAAGTAAGAAAGTGAATGTCAGTTAGAAAAGAAAACAGCTGTGTTGTAAAAAAATTGGCCGATGAAGACCGGCAGGTGATATACCAGCAGCGAGAGAAGACTGTACTCCTTCGTGATCAGAATTTCGTTCTATTCTAAGAAATTATTTAGAAGTAAATTTGTTGTCCATCGGTGCCACATAGTCTGACTTAAATGCGTCCTGTGACTTGGTGCTGGAAGATGCTGAAAATGTTTTATAAAAGACAATCTCAGTGTGTGAAAGGGATTGGGACAATTGATGAGACATTGTTGTGCTATTCCGATGTACCAACCGAAGCTCAAAATAAAGTTCGGGTGTTTGAGAATGAGGATATACCAATAGCTGTCAAAACATATCTATCTGCCAAGAAAAGAGGATAGTGGTATTGTGGAACCTTTGATTTTGGACACACGATTGACAGTCACAGCTAAATGGTACATTATTGAACAGTGTCTTCATTAACTTCATTAAGACATACAGTACATGAAAAACCAAGAATGAACACCAAGTTTCTCCATCATGGAAACGCTCTAGCTAACTGTGATGAACCCTGCACTGAATATTTGAATACTGGAATTAAACTTTATGAACATCCTCCTTACAGTTCAGACCTTGCTCCCTGATATTTCACACTGTTTTTCGCATGAGAAAATAAAGCTAAAAGGAAAATGATTTCAAAGTGACAAGAATCTTCTGAGAGCCAAGAACAGTGAGTGTACCTGACTACTGAATGAAACTAGGCAAAGTTGATTTAAGGATTGAAGTAGGCACATAGAGAAGAGTATTGAATGTGGAGAAAATTACTTTGAATAAATTCAAAAAGGAAGATTGTATTGAAAAACACTTGGTAGTGACCTTTATATGATCATATCACAATCTTATCATCGCAAGATTATCTTTTGCTTAATGTTTAATATAAATTGTTCAAATCAGTTAAGGTATTCGGCATTAGTAAATCAAAAATATTTCTTCTTAAACCCAGTAACTTTTTTTACTATGAAACAATTTCAAATTTCAAGAACACAATTTTTTTGGAATAATGATGCTGTAATAGTGTACAATAACTGGGTTTTAATTAAAATATCTTTGATATGTAGCAGTAATAACTTTTATAACGAGAAACGCTTAGTTTAATATTTAAATAGTTAAAAATTATCTAGGAAATTTATCTAGCTTATACAAGTGAATTGTTTATTTTATAGAAATACGCTTACTGCATCCAAAGTTTATCTTTAGAATAATAAATTTAGCTTAGTCATTGAAAATAAATATTTGTTATAGTGAAATTTCATCACTTGATCAAGATGAGAAGATTCATTGGATCGATATGTAAATCTCTGATATCCAGAATATTTGAAATGAATTAACATATTTGTAGATAACTTATCAAGAAATGAATATCTTATTACTTATAGAAAGTACACTTAATGTGCTTGATTTATCATCTTATTGTACATTTGGTTGTAAATAATGAAAAATACATAATTTCCTTTCACTAATGATTCAATTATACAAAATTTTATATAAATTTTGGAATAGATATGTAAAGAAATATAACCAATTCAAGTATTCAAGAAATCATCTCATTGTTAAGCAATTAATAGTTAATTATCATCAAAGATCATACAAAGATTTTATTTTCGATAAAAATACAAAATGTTCTCACATTATCAAGGAAAGAAAGCAATTTTAGTTTCCATAATCACTTTCAAAATAAAGTATTAAATACTCTACGTGATCATGAAGTTTATGTCTTATAATCATGTCAGTTTTCCAAAATATGTTACTGATCAGTTTATGCAAGTGATTTATAAATCAATTTGATCACATGATTTTTAGGCAAGATTGAAGGTAAAAACATGACGGGCTTGCCGATAAGCAATCTCTTTACCGCTTCCAGTAATTCGGACAGCACAGTACTGCAGAAAACACATGTTGATGAAGAGATATGTTTCTGAACGATGATATTAAATGCAATCCCAAGAAACGAATGCATTTTTAAGAAGTCGGAGTGAATGCTTCGACTTTTTAAAAGGTTATTTGTTTAATTACTGTATCGTGCTGAAATTCGCTTAAATGCTTCAACTTTGTATAAATTTTGGATTAAATGACTGAGGGAACAAGATTCAAATAATTCCAAAAACCAGGTCTTTCAAAGTAGACAGTAAAATGTACGGCTACTTAGAAGGATCTGGTTCCACAGGGAAACTTGTAGCTTCACAATCAACCTATTTTGGCACGCTAAAACAATATGCAATAGATATTCTAATGTCTGCAAAAACAATTTCACGACGATTGGTTGAAATTTACTTGAAGATAAATCGCATTCTATGAAGATTGACATTAATGCCAAAGTGAAACATTTCAATGGTGTTTGAGATTTGGAAAACGAAATGATATAATGTGGGGTTCAGCAATAAGTCACGGTTCTTTTTGACTAATGATTGTCACTATATCAGAGCCTAGAGGCATTGGGGATAAAAGACATTAACACCACTTTTGCTGAACTCGTTGACATGGATATATTGTTTTTTGAAATGTGCTACTATTGCAGGTCTCTATTAGTACGTATGAGAGTCACATTGAAGCTTCAATAACATGTTAATTAGATGCTGAAACCGATTATCTACCTTACCTTTTAGAAGCTTAAAAACAATATTTTTTATCAAGATAATAAGACACCGCTTCAGATAAAACTTATCAATGCCAAGTGCAATGGATAAGTACCCTTGCAGTATAAACACTCACACTATTCAATTGTTTCCGAAATCATTCATGCGTCGTTATCTTAATTGAGAATAATTCTAATCAACCATTTAATAAAAGGTCTTTTGGCTGGAATCGTTCCGCAAGAATTTTATTCTTCCATGACAGAATTGGAAGAACATATTAACTGTCGGTCATGTAAATCTGTCTTAATTTTGTTAATAGAAGTTGTTTTAATTATCTACTTCAAACAGCACTTAAATTAATGTATTCACTTTATATAGTAAATACATTAATAATACTGTGTCAATTAAAAGACATAAGATAACAAAATATGTTATTTATGACAATTTGATTCAATGGGTTCTTATATATTGATAGCGTGTAACAACAGATGTGGTTAATAAATTTCAATTGCACTAAACATTTTCTTTATTCTTATCTGTAATTACATAAATGAATACACCATTAATAAATTATTAGAAGACGTAGAAAAATAAATCACAGAAAATCTAAAATTTGCATTCGTAAATTAAAAATATTTTAAAAATTATTTTTTTAATTTAGAAGAAATATTTTAGAAAGCTTATGATATTTTAAAAATAAAATTTTTTAAAAAAAATATTTTAATAATGAAAAAGTATCTGGATAAATCCATTTATGTGTGTACAATATATCCGCAAATTTGCTAAATTATTTTTAAAATTGCAAAGTGAAGATTGAAAAAATATTTTTTACATAAATACTTTTAATACAGAAACAATGGAAGAATATTTTTCTATGAAAATTTATTTTATTTTTAAATTTTTGTAAAAAATTTATCCTTTCTAAATATTTATTTTTATTTGTGAAAAAAGTACAGATTGTTAGTATTATTTGCTTATGTATATAATAATGGTTTATTTCCTGTGTTATTGTTGCATTTAATGTGATTAACTTAGAATGACAGTTGTGAAATATTTCATTAAAACATATAAAAATAATTTAATTTTATTAAATTTGATCATGTATAGAGAAATATTGTTATTTATATGCCTTGCGATACATTTAAGAACGATATTTTTTGTTTAGAATATTGTTCTCTTAATAAATATATATCTATCCATCTATAAAATAGTTATAATCAAGGATTTTTCTTTGTAATCACATTAATCGTGTGATATTCACATGTTTGATACAATTTTCTCCAAGAGAACAGGGGTGACCTGGTTGGTTAGGGCGTCATTCTTGTTACCTGAAGGTAGTGAGTTCGAATCCTGGCTTATTCGAAGATCCGTCATGCTAACTAATAGCTCCTGGGGCGTCTAAAATATGTGTGGTCTCAATGTACTCTATGTTCCTATTCCAAATTATTTCTTCTGGGGGTTACCTGGTTCCCTATCTTTAACTTGGAAGACCCAGATGGTGCTGCCATCTCTGAGCCAAAAGTCATACTTCCACACACACACAGCACAGATTTTTTTATTCAAACATCAGTTTCATTACTTAAAATATCCTAACAAGTGAGAAATGTATAATAAATAATTAAAATTTAATTGAGTTGATTAAAAAAGTGGTGTTCAATGGTGTCAAAAATATTATAAATTTGATATTTTAATGACTGAAAGTTCAAAAGACAAAGCGATATAAAAAACAAAAGAGGATATATTTTAATAAATTTATTTTCCTATGAGGATACGTTATAGTCTTGGAGAATATTTTTGTCTGATAGAAAACATGGTTTCTTTAATAAGTTGTATGATGTTTATAATATTTTATTTTGGATACAACATTTTGATATTTATTTTGAATGCTTCCTAAGAAAAGGTGTCATTTTCAATAAAATTCAATTAGGGTTTTTATGATAGTATTCCGTCCAAAGTGTTTTCTTCATTTTAAGAATAATTTATAGAATTTTTAAGTGGGAATTTTTTCAATGTATTATATTTATTCTATGAATTATATACGGCTGCAGAATATTATGATTTGCTTAATCCGTTATAAGCAAAAGTTTTTTTATAACATTCTTTTAAAACCTATTCAAGAAATTTCATAATAATAAGGATTTAGTTTCCTAATTAAAGAAATATTATTTGAGGCAAATACGGGTGATAAATTTAATAATTATTTTGGATTTTTTTTATTTTCTAGAATCATTTAAACGGTCAAACAGTTTTCTTTCCATAAAATGATTTACTATTTTATAACGAAAAGTGTAAATAATATGGACACAAAGTAATATGACATTTATACTTGGCATTTGAATTTATCAGAAAATATTTTCTTATCATATTGGAAATTAATTATTGCATTATTATTAATATTATCATTTCATGCAGCACAAAATTATTTGTATAAAGAACTTTATATCTATATTTGGAGAAGTTATGATAATATTTTTTAAATATTTACTTATTTATTGAGAAATATTAGAAATAATCTTTCTGATTTCCTGGTTATATTTCCAAATTAAATTTTTGAATTTATTAATCTTAATTTGGCAATAGCTTCAGCTAAAGCTTTAATAATGAAACCAATGGAATATTTTTTTTCGTTAGATTATACGACACCAAATTATATGTATATTGAATAAAATAACCTCTCACGGCATGTACTTGGGACAAGTTCTTTAATTTGAAATATATACAATTAGAAATGTACCTCTTGACCTTTTTTTTAAACCAAGGGACATTTTTCAATTAAAAGGATAATTTATAATAAAGAAGATAAAATTATACAAGCACACTTTAGATTCTTCGTTATTTGTCTACTGTAAGTCTATGGTAAATGTATTACTGTAGGAGAGGAACTTGTTGAAGAGTTATTAGAAAGTAACTGAAAATAAAAGTAAGGAAATAAAAATAAGATATTTCCTTGCCAAGAGGAAAATTATTAGATTCCCAAACCAAAACAATTGAAATTTCATTTATTTCCAGTGTCAAACAGTGAAAATTTATCAGAGATCTTCCTCAAACGAACTAATAACAGCAATTCATAACACGACAACAAAGATGATATTACCATCAAAGTCTCTTTTGGGATACAAATAAGAAAAGAACAGCTACATAGCTCACCACTATCCAAAGAACCAACATCTCAACAGAATATAGAATCTTAACTGTCATGCAAGTGAAAACCTATTTGTTCATAATATCCACAATTCTTCTAAGAATTTTTAAGTGGAGAAAAATATTGGATGCCTCGTTTAACAATTCTCTAGTCAAATATAATATACAAAAGAAATGATTGTAGTACAGAAAGTTTTCAACTAATTATTAAAAATTAATTAAATATGCCATCCCAACCCTTTATACATCATAGTTCAATTAAATAGCCAATAACTGCAATCTTTGAAAGTTGAAAATGTTTATTTCAGTTAAAGTGTATCGCTTTCATTTTAGATTACAATAATAAAATTATGTTTCAAGTATTTATACAAACATTTATATAAATATTTCACAAATATGGTGTTTAATAAAGCAAAATAAGTATTCATACAACAACATAAAATAAAAATATATCACTTCAATAGATTTTATGAAAGATATTTATTGACATTCATATAGTAATACTTTCCGACAATGTGTTTTGCAAATAACGTCATGAAATGACAGTTGATTTTAGATTATAATAAAATATGTTCTCATCAATGAAATGTGATCTGGAATAAACCTTAATCCTTTTCTTTTTCATAACTTTTTTCTAACTACTCCCTGTTATAAATATTCTCTTTTACTTTTCCTATAACCCATTAAATTTTAGCATTAAAATCGATGCTTACAACAAACTGTTTTATTTATACATTGCTTTTGTATCAGGCATTTATAATTTTTCAATTAATGTTGAGACATAATAGTATAACTATTAGACAAAAAACTTAATTGGAATAATTTGAAATGAATGACATAAGTAGGTGATGAGAAGGTCCTTAAGTAATTTACTTTGTTTCAATGACATTGAGATAATCCATATATAAATAGTTAAAATTGATCACATGTAAAACAAAAATCAACTTTTAACAAAAAATTTTATACATGCATAAGAAATATTTAATTAGAAGTATAAGAAGTAACGCACAGAGAAAAATTCGAAGTATAAAATATACGAATATACATGAAGCATGAATATATATGGAAATTTTTATTTATCCTTCAAGTTTTTTTGATGAGGTTATTTTCCTTACATATATATTTTTATAAGTAATAAAATCTGTGAAAAGTTAACAACTTTATACAAAATATCATTTTGTCCAAACATTTGTACTTTAAACACAATTTACAACATCATTAAAGTGGTTAAAAATATTTATATAGCTGTATAGTGTAATTTATTTTTATATACATTCATTAAATATACACATATATATATGTATGAAATCCTTATTGTATTGGTGTATTTGGTTAACATTAGATATAGGTTTCATTTTAAAATTTTGATTACAGTGTTAGTAATTAATTGTAATCATAATTAACGCTGATTGAAACTCACTGAAAAGCTACTTATCCCGCGATGTTTTATGAATGGAGGTTTGTGTTTCTTTTTTCTCTTTTAAAATTGTCACATCTATGGGTAATAAATGGAGGAAAGATTTTAATTTCACTCTGCATTACCACACATTTTTTAAAAATAATAGGGTTTTTTTTTTTTTTTTTTTTTTTTTTTTTTTTTTTTTTTTTTTTTTTTGATTTTTCAAAAAAATATCATTTTTGATTTCTCCATTAAATTTACTTTCGCTCTCCTAAATACATCTCAAATTGAAATGGCATTAGAAAGCTGTTGAAAGAAATTTTTAATTTAATATCTAGTAATTTCTATAATAAAAAAAATTTTCAAACGTTTCAAAATGTATTTAATATGTTTTTAGAGATTTATATATGACACTTCGATTTCATTTGACTAAAGCTAAGTAAGTATTAAAAATATAAATATCGATATTTTTCTAAACTTCAATTTTTTTGAAGGATGAGTACACGTTCTCCACTAGAATTCAATGACATGATACTAGAAGTTACGAAACATAGTTTAATTATGTTTAGTTATTTAAATTCTATAAGATGTAAAGATAAAATAATATTACTGGTGCGTTTTCTTATCATTTTTATATCGGTGTCACGTTCCGGTACCGAATTTATTGGCTGCAAGTTATTTCTTTTGAGAAATTATTGTTTGAAGCTCAATGTATAAACTATTTTTATATACCATTTTCCATTTAAATATTTAAAAAATAATCAGATGTATGTCATAATTTGAGGAGAAAGTGAAATTATTCTTAGAAACTTCCCAGAGTTCCAATTTTGGTCCCCAAAGAAATACAGATCATTTTGAGAATCTGTTTATTTGAATGCACTTCAAGCAACCAAAAACCTTAACTGTTTTTTTTTTTGTATTTGTTAACTGTTTTTATATTTGTTAGCTGTTTTTTATACTTATAAATATTTATAAAAAGTAATTAAAATTACATGAATCTATGTGTTCAATAATTGAATGTGTTTAATAAGCGGGCTTCTCTATTAAGGACAATACCTATTTACACAATTTAAACCCCTCTAATATTGAAGAACAAAATGTCTCAAGAAGTGATACCAAGTATCAAAAAGTCGTCAAGTCCGGTCTTAAACATTTTTTTTTAAAAAATTAGTTTTGAAGTTTTCAATGTACTTGATATTTTTTCTAATTTTTATGCAACTGATAATATAATGTATAGTTTAAATTTTTAGGATAATTATTAGAATTTATGTATCCTTTTGGTTTGAAGTTGCATGCATTCATTTTGCCCAGATCATATAACGAAAGAAAATGTAACTTTTATTTAAAAAATAAACGTCTCCTTGAAACCTTGGTAGTCTAGAGCAATTGAAACACTTTGGGAAACCTTTAAAGATCTGGCCTTCAAAAGATAAAGAAAAAATTAAATTGGCATCAGAAACTGGAATTCATGGAAAAGTCAAGCAAATATATATTACATAAATTTGTTTTGCTTTCAAAATAACGTTTACCCGTGTAAGTAAAGAACATTTTAAGTACATAATTTAAAAATTGTAAAATTATCAAAATAAATATAGCACCTGTATAAGTTCAAAATTAATCATGTGCTTTGATCATAATAAGAAATCTAGATTAATATTTTAATAATTACAAATTAAAATCAAACAAAAATTGCATGTTTGAGGATTATTATATTTTTAGTGGAATTAATGTTTTGATTTATTTTATCACGTTAAAAAAATGAAGTCGAAAATTATATTCCTTTAAAGAGATGAGGAAGAAAATTTTAATACGTAAATTTAAAGGTGACGTAAAATTTGTCAAGGACTGTATTCAACGTTTTTATTTATCAGAAATTTCATTACAAAAATCTTAAAAAAGACATGATCATTTAAGTAGTTAGAGTATATTCTTATCAAACACACATATATGCATGCATACGTTGACCAAATTAAATGAAAAATGTAAGATAGATTTTATTTTAAGTGAGAAAACTGGCTATGATTATGTATAAATGTATCTTCCACGACAAAAATAATTAAAAATAAAAATTTCTCCACGCGTGAATAAATCTAATTATTTAATTTAATAAATTACACTCATTTGCAATGTTTTATTTAAGAATGAAAAAATCTATTTAAATAAAGCTAATTTCTAAGATATCAATGTGAAAAATTAGTCATTAATTTACAAATTGTAATTAAAACCGAATCTGCATTTTTCTAAAATATTTACTTCTACGTCAAAGGCTTGCAAACATTATAATTATAGATAGTTATGTTTTTCCATTCAAAATTTTCTAGAAACATTTAATTTATTTTGATGATTCTTCAAAATATAACGACATGAGCTTCACGGAAGGGGGTAGGCATTTAACTTCACAAAAGAAAAAGTTTTGTTCATACAAATAAAGTTAATTAATCAACAATGTTAATGACATAAGTATAAAATATACGAATAAAAATAATATGTAGCATATTTGTGTAATTAATCTTTTAATATGTATTGATAATAACAACTGATAACTTATCAATACGTAAATGAGGCAAAATAAAAATACTTGAATATTCAGTACCAGTCGAATGAATGTTTGTCATATATTGAATACTTTAAAAAGCAGTGGTGAATGATTCATCAGTTAAAATAAAAAAAATGAAGGAAAATTCTTCCGTAAGTAAATGATTTATCATCATCAAAAAATCTAAATCATAACAAGTGTGTTATGATAAATTTATTCGAATTTAAAAATTACAAGGTAAGTGGGAAAGTTCATGAAGTGATAATAAATATACAAATTAGTGTATGTCGTGTTTGAGGCATCGATCAGTAGAGGTTTTTAGGCATATCAGTCGTTATAAAAGCAGGTCCATCGCGCATAATTATCTCATACAGTAGCGAAGAGAAATGGACGTGTCCGAAGAGTTCGTTCGGTGTTGTTTGCTTTACAAAGTGGGATTATAAGCTGCTGCATCAAGTTGCCAAATATGTTAAGCGTTTGGAGACAGCTGTGAATGAAAGACATTGGTTTCATAAATTCAGGTCGAGAGATTCTGTGAGGAAGCTCGCAGTGGCAAAATCATTAAGATTTTTCAGGATTGCGTTTACTCGATATTAAAGTAAAGCAAAATAGTGTGCATGAAGAAAAGAGAATAAGCTGGGAATAATTGACATGTTTTTGTATGCTGAAGAGAAAACCATTAACACTTTTATAACAAAAAACTTTTTATTTCGTACAACTTTTTAATATTTATTTCATATACAAGAAATATCTATTTCGTACAAATAATTTAACAGTTCTCAAATTATATTTTGCTATAATCGTCAATGATGCGCAAAATTGATATTCATGGACTAAGTAGTAAATAAAGGGATTTACTGAAATATAATAAAATGAATTCTTTTAGTACCTTTCAGGTCGCGTGAGTATAATAAATTGCAAAATAAAGCACAAGTATGAGAAAAAATGTTATTTATGTTTTATAGATTTAGATAATTTACTTTCATTTTTACCTTTATGAAAAGGTATCATCAAGATTATTTTGTTAAGTATCTTGCTTAAAACAATAACTAATATTGTTAGTCTGATTCAACAATTAATATTAAGACTATTAATTGTCATTTTTTCAATTTCTGTTAAAACCAATTAAACTAGGCAACATTTTGCTTTACAAAGTAAATTGTAAATTGAAAAATAAAAATAAAATTGAAAGTGATGCCAATCAATTGCAGCATTCAATGTCATTATAGTCTTTAATCCACATGGGTCATGTCAATCTTCCAGACGGAATATAATTGATATTATCATAACTAACCCACTTAAATAAATATCAATTTCATTGATTTATAAATTACATTTTTACAATATATATATATATATTCTAATAAAATGTTGTAAATATAATATATATCAGCAATAAGTGGTGGCACATACAAATATTTAACCTTACGTTGAAACATATCTTGAAAAATTACGCTCATTATACATCATAAAATTGTTAATTATTTTGAGGAATTTCATCTTTATGTAACTCATTATTAAAATATTTCAAGAAAGTTTATAACAATTATTCCATTATAAATGCAATTAAAACAAAAAAAAAATTCTTCTAACTTCAAATTAATTTATATTGTATTGACAGCGATGCTCACAATCATGATACATTAAACTTGTAAAATACATTTAACACATAAACACAATGAACAAAATCATAAATTTCAAGGGAAGATTAAAATATTTGATTCATTACATGCTAATAATCTTAATTTAACTTTTGAGGAACATAGTTGTTTTTTTAGAAACTGCTCACTGTTCATTAAATTAGATTAATTTAATATGCTTTTGCTTCATGTCCATTGATAAGTTTGATGTGAAGCATATATTTTATTTTTAATATATATATATATATATATATATATATATA
>JAPDSC010077865.1:0-29615 GCA_026290005.1 Latrodectus geometricus | reverse complement strand
TTTTTATTTCTAATGGCGAGGACCCTTGATCAAGAAATTACATTAGCCCATTTGCTGCAACAAGGCCGGAAACTGCTACTCATTTTATCATTACCCGGTGGGCACCTGTAAATCAAGTCACGGAGGTACGAGTAGCATCGCCCACGCCACACCACCACATATCCGTTCATAGAGCGGGCCACATTCACCCATCATCTGAGGAAATGACAAAGAACACAGAGAGAAAGAGAAAGTACATCCATGCCCTAGCCGGGATTCGAACCCAGGTCCTCCCCATCCATAGTTAGTTACGCTAACCACTAGCCAGGTTTGGCGGCGTATCGCATGAAACAAACTTGAAATATCTTTCATAAATTTACAGTTTCATATAATAGTTCCAACCATCTTTATATGAGATATAACTTAGGAAACGGAAATCTAGTGGTATCTCTAAATTTTAGATTATAAATTACAATTGCATTTCCTTAGACGCTTCCTTATATTATTGTATATAATGTTATGAATCTTTTTATTATATTAGCAGTATTCAGTAATAATACTAAATAAAATTCCATTCGACATTTCTAAAATTCCCTGTCAGCTCAGTCGCAACGTTGGTGAAAAAATGTTACTATTTATTGATCAATCTTGACAAATATTACCGTGCAAAAACTTTTAATATCTTAATGTCGGGGACAAGGAAGGACATATTTTGTAAAGAGAATAGAAATTTAAGGTTTTGGTTTGAATATTTTTCTAATAACTTGTGAGCATTGAATTTTAAAAAAAGACCTGTCAGAAGTAAAGCATTTTATGAATTTTTGAGAACAATTTGAATCCCCATTTGACTGTAATTTAGAAATCCATAATACTAAATATCATTTTATCAGATTTATTCTTTATTCTCACTTAAATTTTCTGAGCTCTATTAAATTGAATAGCAAGAACACATTTAACTTTTGGTTATAATGTACTAAAAAGGTCATTAATTTTAACGACGGTTTATTCATAATTGATTTTTAAAACTTCTTTTATATGAAACTGTATTTATTAAAAAGCTCTATTTTTGTAATACTATTTCGGTAAAAGTTTTCAGAAAGAGTATTAATTTATTTTATAATTTTTTTTATCAATTATTAATAAAAAAACAATATTTCTTAAGATATTTCTAGATTATTTTCGATTTTATAAAATCTAATAATTAAATATAATGTAGTTATTAGTTATAAAATAAAAAAATCTAACATTATTTGTTAATGCAATTAGATTGAACTTCTGCAACAGTCGTGAAATTACTTGGATATACAAAAGTAAATTTATAAGCAAATCTTTTGCATTATCAATAGAAATATTTAGCACTGTTGTTTAAAAACAAGTGGTGAAGAATGTAACTTAGGTAACAATTTCAATATATGCATCTACTTATGTTAAGTGAATAGAGTCGTTTAAAAAAAGGAAATGGAATTTAAATTTTAAAATGAAAATGAAATTTGGTTGTGGAATTCTGACTTTAGAACAACTTCTATCGATGACTTTAACCAACAACCTTTATCAAAGAATCTTATAGATGATAAACAGTGATACGGAGTTGTTAGTAGGCTAGGAGTTAGTTACTCACACGTGGAAATCATTTATTGGCTTATGGCTATTAGTATGGTTCTGATTCTATTTAAATATTTAAAATTAATGTATAGCTAAATTTCTGTCAGTACTAATAGTTTCCAACATCGGGTAGTACCACTAAGTGAAGTAGACAAGGCCCACGAAGCGTCACAGCACTTTCGGATGATCGTTAAATGGCTAAGTCTTATGCAAGCTGTCTCAAGAGTTTATTACTGCATCTAGAAAACTGATATCTAAACAAACGATATATAAATGCTTATTTAGATTAAGAAAAATTCTATTTTTAAAACTAATGTCAATCTCAACTTTTGTACTAAACTATAATTAAAATTAGTTTGAATAAATATGAATAAATAGTAAATATGAATACGTATTTACCATTTATTCATATTTAATATTCAATAATCCATAATGGATAAATAAGAAACTCAGTAGCAATTTGATCCCGCGGGGCAAAGACTTACAGTGCTTATATCAGTTTTCGTGATTGAAAGTCCTGGGGTGCGAAGAATATGTTCCGGTTAACCTAATGCCAAACTCCCATTGTTTAGTTCCCAAGTATTCCTGCTACTCAATTATATCGACCCACTGAAGGGATGAAAGGCTGAAATTTGAATAAATATTAAATATATATTCATATATATAATGATTATTTAGAGTATTTTTAATCAACCGTTGTCATTTACTAGAGGTCAGAGAACATGGTATTTAATGTATTTTGATTTAAAGACCTTAATAAAACTATTTTAAGTAATGAAATTTTGAAGTGATTTCTATTGTTTACTATAGAATTTATATGAGTACAAGATTTTCATATGTTATAAATACCATACTGCAAAAATTGTCACAGAGGTCCTGTGACATGTTTTAATTGGCCAAAACATCATGAATATTAGCAATATCATCCTTCACAAATAGTGAGCAAACAATTTATCTCAATGATTTATTGTGATAAGTTGCTTGTACACTGTTTCTGAATAATCATGACTTATTATTGATGAAGACTTCATTTTTGCGAGCTCCCCAAAGACCCTCTTAAAATTCTGAGTACTTGACATTGTTATAAATATGATCAGAAATAATTAATAACGCAGTCAGATTTTATGATTGATATTAAACTCTGAGAAATTTAATTCTCTATTTTATACTTTGAAAACTAGTTAAATATGTTAATTAACTTTATTTTATAGACCACCAGGAGCTGATTTCGGAACGGATTTGACGTCTGCTGACATACAGAGAGGAAGAGATCATGGACTTCCGATATACATAGAAGTCGTGAAAAAATGCTCGGATGGGAAAATCATAATTCGCCAGTTTTCAGACTTAAGTCAGATTATGCCAGACTCCAATGTTCAATTACTTCGAAGTATTTACAAGTAAGTTTTATAACTCATTGTAGCTATAGAATTGCATCTTTAAATTAGAAATTTAAAATAAAAAGTTTGAAGATCACACAAACGAATCCTTTTTTATATAGAATTCATACACTCAAAAATTTTCATGTACACATAACTTTTCATCTTTGAAGCGAAATTCCCGAAATTAATAATTTCTAATTCATAATATTTCTGATTCTAGAATGTTTATATATATTTTTTAAAAGTTACTGCAGGTAAGCGATTTGGTGTTTCTAACAATAACCAGTATGTGTTGTTAAATGGAAGAAATGGTCTATTAAAATGCTTCTTCATATGGCTAAGTTCACACTTTTGTTTCAACTTTCCAACAATAGTGTTTGTTTTGTTGCATTTCTTGTATGAGTGAGTCCTAAATAATAAAATATTTACTCCATATAATGTGTAGGTTATATTTTAAGATTTTTTTGAGCAAATCTTTCTTTTCAGTTTTTTAATTTTATAAGTTAATTTTGGTAGACATCTATGTCTTAAAAACATCTAAAACAAGTATAAATAAGTATGTGTGAATATGTTGCTGCAAAGAAATAAATTCAGAAATCAACTTTTTAAAGTAAATTTTTTCATAGAAATGAATTTTTCTTACCTATTAATTTTTACTATAAAATACTATACAATTATTAATTTTCCTATAAAATATAACTACAAATTATTGATTTTCCTATAAAATACAACTACAAATTATCTCAGATTTGTATGTATTAATAAAGTAATGTCATGATAAAGCCCCAAATTGTTATAAAAATATTTTCACATAACTTAACTTATAACTCTATAACTAAAAAGATATAATATTGGTCAAAATCGAGAAATATTTAGTGAATTAGATCACTTATATTTGAAAAGAAATTAAAATTTGAAATATTTGTTGTAAAGTAAAGGCTACTTCAAATTTGAAAAATTAAGACTAAGTAATATAATATGTTAATATTTTCAATTCTTAATATGGAGTTAAATTAGAATTAACATCAAGCATTTCATAATGATTGTTATAATAAATTTTTGTATAAAATATTACCTAAATTTTATATGCACATATTACAATCTATGATGGAGAATATCATCTGCATTAATTGGTTTACAGTTTAATCCCTATCATATCAATCAACTCACAGTTTTGATCCATCTTCAAGTGTTGGCGCAGCTTGTCCTTTTTTGGACCTTGCGCCATAAAACCAACCAACCATCTTCAAGTGATAGCATTAACTGCATCTTTCATTCCATACCAGTAGAGCTTGCAGAAGAATAGTTAGAACACTTTTCTATACTTTGACAACTCATTTGTTCAATTCTCATTTTAAATAGGAATGGTTATAATGATTCAGAATCCATTTTATTATCACGATCACTGTTATAATTAGTTGTCATGTTGTTTAAAGTTTTAAACTATAAATAACATGTGAGATAACCGCAAATCACAGTGAGTTCTCGTGTGCAGAAAGACAGATAGGGACTTGTACTATACAAGTAAGCCACTTGTACTTTATTTATTTACATTTTTTTGAGTATCTTTATATTATTGGGTCTAAGAGGATAAAATAATAACATTTACGCTTTTAATCAAACTATTTAAACCTCAAGTCATGCGTGGACAATGTGAAGTGGATAGTCTAAAAATTGAGAAAGATGATCCAAGGAGATTGGTGTTACGAAATCTTTTCATAGATAATGGGTCTTTTCCAATTGTAAGAAGAGAAAAACCTCGAAACAAATGCAGAATAGAGAAACGAACATCTATTTTTACTTCTCAGCTGTCATGAGATAGAGTTTGACCAATTTTAATCAAAAGAATGGTGTCCTAATACAATATCAAAATCCAATCAAACTCCGTCTTGTTGATGTGACCAACCTTGGGTTAGCGATCTTTTTTTTAAGGAGATAATTAGTTAACATCCCAAATACTGCCTACAACTAGTAAGGTTTGATAATAATTTGCTCTAATAGAAGATGATACCAATTCACTCGTAACTTTCATAAAATTATTCATGCAGTTGTGTTAAAGGTCTTTAAATTAACAGTTACTACAAATCTACAGTTACTATAAATTAATTTGCTAATTCTCAAAATCCTCTGTACTGAAACTACATGTGGATGGGTCGACTCCGGAGATAGCACTACTCTCTTTACTTCAGCAGATTTGGTCCTATGAATTTGGATCCGGACATTTTTGATTATATCAGAGTTCATCAAATGATATCTTTTATTTCATCGTTTCTGCAGTCTCAACCACGGAAAGCACATTAAAAAATTGGTAAATAATAAAACAGGAATAGAGAAAATCACAGCTCTCATCCTGTGAATCTCAGCTTTAATATTTTGAAAAGATCAAGCATAAGCCTTAGGTTGTTTGATAATTTTGCAAACAGCTTTCTTTAATTTACTTTTTAAATTTCTGATCAAAGTTTTAGGTTTAATAGCTGACTGATTTTCTTAGGATAAACTTTGGCTGTCTATATATTATTTATTTCATGATTGCATTTAATTTTTTTTTGTGAATGCAGTATGTAACTAAACTAAAATACGGTATTATAGTTGATTAGTTTGTTTGTGGCTCTATGCACGACATATTTTAAAGTTGCGCGAATAAATTAAAATATGATTATTCAACCTCTTTACTCTAAAGAATACAGTCAAATGTGACTTAAACGTTGAAGATCTTGTGTTCTTTTCTTGCTCCGAATTTGAGTATCTAACTTATTATGTAGTGTATACAATTAGAACGTGGTCATATAGAAATATATAAGATGTGTCGTAATATGATAACAGTTTCTATTTTTATTTAACATATTTCTTTTCATGACTTTTAGCGTTATTGATTAATAAATAGTTTATAAATATCCTTAATTTAGTACTCATCATGAAATTTATATATTTTTGCAGGGATGTACGAGACATTGATTTGTTAATTGGTATTTACATGGAAAAACGGTCGAAATATTTTGTTACAGGATATACAGCTGCTTGTCTCTCAGCAGAACAATTTCATAGGTTGAAATTTGGTGACAGTTTTTTCTTCAGTCATACAAACTCAAGAAATCCTTTTACTAAAAGTATGTGTCATTAATTCTAGTAACATTAATGTGTTTACTATCAATTGATTTATAATCTTGAGCCACTTAAATAGAATTCAACTTCATTTGCATGGTGGTACAAAAAAGGACATGTTTTGTTCTTCAGCAATGGAGCAGTTTTTCAGCAAGTCGCATTTTCACTGTATGTAAACTTAGTATTTGTAGTAATAAACATATGGTTTAGTATTTTACTTGATATACTAGTTAAAGAGACAACGTTTTATTTTTTATAATCTTATTTTAATAAATTAAGAATGGTTGTCGCTAATCTCCAAGCCAGTCTGATGAAGATTCCTGAATCCACTGACCTTTATAAATTTGAAGACAAAAGAAGAGCGGAAGAATAAATTTTGTTCCAAGGGAGACCCAATCATTACAAGACATGTTTATCCGAAGCTTAGCGTTGGCGGAATTTTAGGTATAAACAGTGTAAGATTTCTCACACTCAAGAAAATATAAGACATTTCAGGTGGAGGTTGGCAAAGCACGAGAAGCTAATGCAGGTTTTTCCGTCACACGAGACGTTAGAGATAATCCTGATTTACTATTTCTGTACCAGGAGGGAGTTGGGAATACCAGACAATCCTTCGGAATTTGAAATTTTTTTCTGGGAAAAAGTTCACAGAAGTTGAGCTCTGAAGAAGAATGGATTGGTCGACTACAATCCTCCCTAGAAAGACTGTCTGCCATTTCATTAGCTGAAAGTTCAAAGTGGGATAGAACCCACTAAAACTAAAAGTTATGTGGAAGTGAAATGAGCTTTAACTTGAATACGATAAAGTAACTTGTATTTTAAAAAATGTAATTCTTGCTATCATATTATTAAGAACATTATAAATTCATGAAACGATGAATGTAAAAAAGATGATATCCTATTATTTAAAGAAAATCATTATAATAATTTATTATTTTTAATCTATTGTAATTATCTTTTTGCAAACACTGAGGTCATTTTAACACTAATTTAAAATAAGTATTTATTCGTGGAAATGACATAGATTTTTCTGTTTGATGAATAATATGTCAAAGTCAATTATATATGATTTTGACATATTATTGATCAATTAACGATCAAATATTTTAATTCAAGATCATTTATGTATTGTTAGCAAATTTAAAGATTTTAAAACATGCAAAATATGTATTGTAATTTTAATAGATACAATTAAGCGGATTTAGCTATATTTATCAAATATTAAATTTGTACTTCTGCTATAAAATAAGATAATTTATAGAATTTTTAGAATCGAGATTAAATGAGTTTTTTTTAATAAACTGTAGAAGAAAAAGAAAAAAATAAGAAAAAGATAGTAAAATTGGTTATTTAGTAATAAACGATATTCAGTGTGATTAAATAGCTTTCCCGATAAGCAAAATATGTAATGTAGATTATGATAGTTTGTATGAAATTACTCGGTTCAGACTGAACTTTTCATACTCGGTACCTTTCTACTGGGAGGCTTGTTGGCGAAATATTTTTTATCAAATCAGCAAACAGAAAATATGTGATTAAATTTTAATTTTCAGCTATTATTTTAATCTATTCTAGACTCTAACTTTTCTAAACTTCTTAGTTGGCAATTTTCAAACAATGAAATCAAGGGAGAGTAAAAATAAATGTGAAAACAAAGAAATAAAATATGACAAGAAATCAATATTGTCAATCAAATAACGGTGAAAATGCGCTTTAGGTAACCTCCTTGGCGGGTTTTCAAAAACGCCGATGCCATGGCGAAAATTCTACCGCTATTTCAAATGGAAACTTAATTAGCGACCAATGAAAAAGCTAAAACAAACGAGTAATTATTGAGCATGTGCTAGAAAACGCTTCAAATTCGTGAGTTGAAGAAGTAGGGGATTATTATTATTTATTATTATATTTATTATTAATGGTGGAAGAAACAGAACGTTAAAAAGCAAAATTTGTAAGAAGTAAGCTCTAAGTGATTGAAATGTTTTTTAGAAACTATGTTATCAGCGTTATCTTCAGTCATTAAGCAATTTTTGATGTTTAAGAAAATTAATTTTTTCTTTCTGGTGGTCTTATGATTCCCTACTGAAAAACGTTTCAACTTTTGTTAGTTACTAAAATCTGTGTATTCTACTGTATTACGATAAATGAAAAAGCAATAACACATATCTTAATTTTAGACTTGAATCTTACATACTAAACATGGAATTCAGAAGTTTATATCAATGTACCATTAATAATTTTTATCTAATAGACTAGTGTTAACAATTACGAAGACATTCTTGGTGATTTGCTGTTTTTTACTGATATCAAAAAAATAATCAATTACAATGGGTAATAGAGTTAAACATATAATTTCTTATCGAAAAATAACAGAATTTCAGGGTATGTTGGAGCAAACCCCACTTCTCTTTCGATTTAATTTTATATCGAATAGTATCCATTAAAAGCCTTATATCTGTATCTCTAAAAGAGTCATTGATAAAGAAAAGTATTCCTTTTTACATGAGATATATATTTATATAACTAACGATAAAGTAGTTTTTTTTAAAACCTATGTTTATATAAATGTATCAAAAATATTTATTTATGAAATAAAAACCGTCATAAATATCTTAAATTAAGACAGTTCGATGAGAAATTGTTAACTTCATTTAAATACATATTAGCACTATTAAATAATGTATTTTTAATAAGACATGTTTGATTTTGTTATCCAAAGTTACTGACTAAATCGAAATTGTAAAGATTCTTTATTTCTTTTTAGAGCAGCTTAATTCGATTCGAAAATTTTCCTTCGCACAATTGATTTGTGAAGCAGGCGGCTTTCCATCAATTCGAAGATTTCCGCTATCGTTACCAAATGATGAGTAAGTATTAAACATATTGAATGTTGTTAATGCCATATAAAATTAATCTATAAGGGATATAAAAATGCTAAAATGCAACAAATTCACTTAGTAATTTTTAAGGATGTTTTTAAAAGAAGAATTAGACATTTAAAATTATATTCCAATAACTAACAATATAATAACAGGAATGTCAGTGAACCTGACATTTTTATAGCATAACTAATAATTCTAAAATTATTCGAAATATATAATAGAAGATAGTTTTCAGTAGACCTCTTTAATAAAAACGATATTATTTCATAGTATTAAATTCACTTAAACGTAAATATTCGAGACAAGATTATAACATAAACATGCATGAAATATCTGGTGTTGGAAAAGTATACTTTATTGTTTTATTCAATATTAGCACTTAATAATTATGGTTTATTATGTGTAAATTCCACACATTCATCTATTGTTGATCATTTTTCGTTTCAATAGTGTTTCCTGAGGGTAATTTCATGGTTGTGTAAAATAATGTTATGATTGCTCAAAGCCAAAATCTTCCAACTTTTTATTTAAATTATTACTCAATTTGTGCTTTTTCAAACACAACTGCTTGTATATGAAGCGTTTATAGAAACATTTCAGTAATATAAGTGATTTTATAGGAATGCTTTCTCTGAAAAGAATTGAAAAGGGCGTTAATAATAGTTGGAATGCATTTAAAGTTAGTTTTTAGGAATACTAAATACTCGTCGATATTATGCTGACATCTAATTTTTTGAATGAATAATTCTTCCTTGCACTTTACGAATATCCATGATAATTTAAAATTTATTTTTTCATCACTTCTCTCGTTAAACTTCAAGCTTAGAGTCTAACAGTGCTCTCAATCACTGAAATTGGTTTTGAGATTTTTTCACGTGCACAAATAAATTTATCATGACTAATATAGAACATAATTGATAGACTAATGGGTGGGTTCAATTCCGCACAACATTTATAAGGTATAAAAAATTTAAAATACTGTCGCATAATGTCTAATATATATATTTTTGAGTTCTACTGTTTCTATATATAAAGAGAATAGGCAGATCTCTTAAAAACAGAATTATAGCGAAACTAAAACTATATGAATAAAATATTTTTATGCAATGCGAATTTAAGAAACATTAGTGGAAACTTTCAATTTATTTAATTTTATGCGTTTATTAATGTTTTAATAATATTGTTATGTACTTTAGCATTGCTATTGTTGTATATAAGTGCCATTGTTCTCGATTCTACGAATGTCTCTGATAATTGGTTCTGCACTGGATTCATTTCAATTGTTAGATCACTAAAGAATATCAATGATATAGTGTTAACTGCGGTTATAAATTTGTTATGGTAAAATTCTTTAAAATTACTTCATGAACAAATTATTTTCTTTTTTGATATGAGAACAGTATGCAGTTATCAAATTTATAAATTAAGATCATTATTTAAATTTTCATAAAGTTACTTTTGTTTCATAGTTATCAATAGTGAGCAAGCCCTAAAGTTCTTGCAAGTATTTGCTTACAAAAAAACACGAGTAAAAGACCCGAAACAAGCAAAAAAAGGCCGAGTTAGAAAAAATAAAATTCATATATATCATTTTTAATAGTATTTATTATTTTATTTAAAACGCTGTTTTTTAGCGTTATAAACCAACTAAAAACAATTCAAATAAGGTCTTAAAAATCATTGCTATAATGTTTCGATGTCGAGATTCCTTTTATTTGTGGTCTGGTGCATTTTTTATGGGTGATTTATAGGGATAAACGCAAACATATATATTGCAATAGGCCAAACCAATCAACAATAAAAGAAACAATGATGAACTTCACTAAAATTAGAAAAAAAAATACATCTTATTTTTTGAGAGAAAGAAATTGGAAATGTATGAAAAAAAGGGACTGTCCACGACGTCATAAATATTTCTTTTTTTTTCCAGTGGTTATTCTAGACTATTATTTTTTTAAAAAAGGCAAATAACAATATTCTATTATTGAATTAGATTTCTGGAATGTACTGTTACATCTTTAAATTAACTATTTTGCAGAGAGTTTAAATCAAAGTTAATGAGAGTTCAAATTAATTATACTAACGTTCTAATTAAAATTTTGAAACAAAACAGATTTTATTTTAAATGAATCAGAGATAAACATCTAAGTAAAATTTTATTCCATTTAGTGCCCTCATTCTCAATTTATCTCCACATAAATTGTCCAAGGACAAATAAAAAAAATAATTTTATTTATACAGGTGTTTTCAATTTTGTCTTAAAAATAAGTATTGAAAATTAATACTAATTATTGTTCTTATATTCATATAGTATTTATATTTACAGTAATGATTTGGTAGACTGCAGTTCCTTGCCCTTATTTGACCTCGGTCCATGGAGAGACTCTTAAACCTAACTAACAGATGATTCACTTCGAATTACTAACAGAACGTAATTGTTTATTTCCCAATTTCTTTTTTGAAATAACATGTGCTTATGTGATTAAATGTTGTAAATTTTGAAGAATGAAATATTTAATAAAATTTGTTTGTATGATTTTTTTACAATTTTTGGTGTATGTTTGTTCCAATTAAGAAAACAATATATGCAGTTGTATTTCAAATATGAAAAAAACTTTAGTTCTTATTTCTAATTCCTTTAAATAACTCATCGTGCAATCAAAGTTTTTCAGTCTATCAGTTTTTTTACAGAAGCAAACTAACAATTTTAGATATAATTCTCATTTTATGAACAAGATAATCACCAAATCGCATATATAAGACCATTTGGCAATTTGTAGATAATTTTTTTTTAAAAAAAGTAATCTTCGCGTAAATAAAAATAGTTCATTGTAAATATTATTTTTTTTAATCATCTAATAGTTCCTGTTTATTTCTTTTTTTAGTCATTTTATCGTTTTTATAATAAAATGTCTTATTTTTTTATTTGTTTTAAGGTTTAATGTATTCATTTTAATAAATATTTCGAGCTTTGTAAATGGAAAAACGTGAGTTTTTTCTTTCTCATTATCCAGAATGGAAGATTATTGTTTTTTTTGTAAATATAAGAGAATTCACAAATTTTTAAAATAAAATGATGAGTTTTTGCTTGCGTGCTTCGTTAAAAATATTTCTAAGGGAAATTATCAAAGGTTATTTTGTTTCTTTAAGCATATAAGTATAAAACCAATCAATAAATAATTGACTCAAAATCCTTAAGAAAATTTAAGCACGATAACCGTTTGTTGAAATGAATACTACACTTTGACGTGTGTGGTGTGGAAATTCAAAAAAGGTTGGCAATGTCGTCGCCGATTGTGACGGAAAATTATGTAATGGTTGGTTGGGTTCCTATATTAAAAAACTAGTTATAAAAATTGATTTAGATTTATACCGTGTAATTGAGAAGGCTTAAGTACTTTGCATTCAGGCTGTAATTATTGAAGCTCCACTAGTATGGTGTGAAAGAAAAGAACGCCAAATCATTATCCACCTCATCATTTGATCCTCGTATTGTTGCGAGGCTAATTTTTGTGTTCAGCTAATTTAGTTGACAGGAATAAATAGCTGGTAATATCTACTATTCAATTTGCAAATCTACGTTTTAATGATATCAAACATTACAAGAAATTATGTTAAGAAAGCATAAAACAATTTTAATAGTAAATTTTACTATACAAACTCACGTACAAAGAAATAGACTATATATAATTACGAAAAATTAATACTGACAACACATTGTATTTAATATAAAGAATATAAAGCTTATATAAATTAAAGTACTATTAACGGCCTATCATTCGATTATGTACATGAAATTTCTCTTTCGAGACATAGACATTCTTCACAGCATAATATAATGCTAATTAATTTTTGGATTTATTCCTAACAATCATACTAATACAAAAATTTAGAAACAATGTTTAAATTTTTTTATAAACATAAGGCTTTTGTTTATTATTAATTACTTTATAAAAACTTAATTTTTTGGGGCCTTGTATGGAAAAATTCCACTTTTTGTGGCATAGTCAAACTGTTAAAAAAAGCAATAAAGAATACTAAACATTAATTATATTAATAACATGGCAATTAATGACTAAAAGTAAAATATTTATTTTCTAGTCTTTTTTAAAAAATCAACGATATGATTGTTAAGGACGAAAATTCTTAATATTTTCTTTTTCATTTTCATCATATTTTTTTTTGAGAGAACAAAATTATCTCCCTATGCGCCAAGGAATACCACACAGGGCTCGATGGTACAATAAATGTACTACATAACATCTTAAAAATAAAACATGAGATGAAAAAAAAATACAAGAGCGAAAAAACAAGATATTATAAAAGAAAAAAAAAAGGAGAAGTTAAATTACAAAATGGATAAATTTTTTAACAAATACGAAAGTCCCTTTTTTCACAAGGTCCGACAAAATTGGGAGCCATCTGTTATTCAAGTCTTCATGAAGCTCGTTGCTTTCTTGTGAGGCCAATGAGCATTCAAGAAGAATGTGAGAAGGATTGTCAATCCCAGAGTTGCAGATCATAAGTCTCTACGAAACAGATATGAAATCGATGGAGGAAGCTATTGAATTTTCCATGTCTGGTGAAGAATTGAGTAATTTTATAGTCAGTATGGAATCAATGGTTCTTAATTCTGCAGAAAACTGAAAAGGAAAAATGATTTAATCCACTTACAATTGAGAGAGGAAACAAAACTTGAGTTTCATTCTGTGATGATGTTCTTTTGGGCAATGGATTTAAATAAAAAAGACTTGCGAAGACTGGTATTGAGTTTAATATTTAGCCAGGTAGTCCGCTCTTTCATTGCCATTTCATGTGAACAGAAGTCTGGACTTCTACAATGAGTTTTTCACAACTTGTTACATCTTGCAAAGCCAGAAGTGATGACATCGACTCACTGCAAATTAAAACATTTTTAAAAGACCTGTCTATGGCATCTTTAACAGCAAGATTAATGCAGAGTAATTCCGCTTGAAAGATTGAACAATAATCATTATTGCGGTACGTCTGATGGCTCACTTCAAAACTATTCTGAAAACATACGTACGCAAGACCTACCTTTTTGTTAAACTTACTCCCATCTGCAAAGTAATAATCATAGTTTTCTTCCCGTATGTTATCAAATGCAACAAGAGAAGCTGAAGATCTTGTCAATGGATGAAGTAGGGAAGAATAATTAAGATCATCTTTAAGATAGTTAGAAAAAGAATCTTGAGCATAACGACAAGCTTCACTTTGATAAAGAATCACAACACCAAGAGGTGGAAGACCAGAGAGAAAGAAGAGAGCAACATAACTGATTGTTTTATATCCTCTAGCAATTCTCAAGTGCAGTCTTCTTTGTATTTTCCTGATGAATTTTTGGTTAATTTTTTTCTTTAAACTGTCTCCTCAAATTCGTAAGGCATAAAGAATAACGGGAACAATACCTTGTTTATAGATCAATTTAGCAACATCAAATTTAAAATTGTGGTTATTGCTACAAACTCTATATAATCCATTTGTGAGAATGTTAATCTTAGATAAATTGTATTTCAACTGTTCTCTCCAATGGAGTTAATTATCAACAACAACGCCTAGATATTCAATGCTATCAACAACTTCCAGAAAATGGTGACCCATAGCAAGATTGATAGTGGCATAATTATTAACCTTTTAGTAAATCCTCATTACTTTGCATTTCGTATGCTTGCATTATTGAGCCCAATTATGAACAAAATCAAGAATATTTTGAGCAGTATTGCATAAGTCAAAAAATTCTTATTTTGAACATTTATGAGATGATCATCAGCGAAAGCAATTTTCCAGAAATTAAATGCATTCAGTTTTTTCAGTAAATCATTCATTATTTGGTTCCAAAGAAATGGAACAGAGACAGAGCCTCGAGCCTTATGGATATCATTTTTGAATATTAACTAATTTCGATTTATTGCGAAGAGTGAGAACAGCAGTTCTGTTGTTCAGGAAACTGTGAAAAAGATTGAGAATATTTGATGGAGTATTAGCCTCTTTCATTAAGAAAATGACAAAAGGCCACTAAGCATTATCAAACGCTCCTTTAAAGCCCAATGAAAAGAGAATGATGAAAAAATATTTCTTTTTCCCTTTCTTAAAAATGTGACCAAGTTGCTGAAGTGAATCTTCCATTGATCTTTGCGGTGTAAATAACATAATTGTGATTGTTTAGTTTGTTAGTAAGAAGTTTTTCGAGGCATTTTCCAATGCAAGGTAATAAGCTAATACATCTAATATTCTTAAAGTGTGGCCTATTTGAGTTCAAACGTTTTGGAATTAAAACAACTTTAGCATTTTTCCAAAGAGCAGGGAAGAGAGAAAATTTTAAGCATAAATTGAAATCAGTAGGTAGAGCAAGGAGAACACTGTTGAAAGTATTTAATCATGTCGTTGAAAAGGGAGTCCAAACCAGGAGATTTTGTTGAAAGGGATTATCGTTTAAAGGATTGTCATCTGGGAAAGAAAAATTTGAGATAGCACTCAAATTTTTCTTTCCTTGAAAATTTTCCTTTTGGAAGAATCTCTTTCAAAAAAAGTGAAGTGACCAAAAGAAGTTTTAATGCCAGAAATCTCGACACTTTTTCTAAAGTTTCTCTTCATGCCTTTATAAATCTTCTTCCATTCATTTATAGGGGTAGCATCAGAAAGAAAATCCTTCAAAGACTTTAACACTTTGAATTATTAATCAAGTCCTTTTACTCTTCTTTTACGTGGAGGTAATTGGTTTTAAGAATTTCCATGACAATCGGTTTCTTAGCTCTTTGAAAGTGATGTCTTGTAGTATTCAATTCAATTTTTACGCACACGCTATTTCAGATGTCCACCAAGGAACGTTTCTTTTATCATAATGCTTGAAAGGATTTCCGGCATAAATTATGACACTTTAAAGCTCCGAAATTAAGCACTCCAAGCAAATAGAGTCGCAGCAAATAGAAAGTTGATCCCGAAAGCTACTATTATTGATAGCCTCAAAACATTTAGACAGAAAAAGAAATCAATTTGCTCTTTTGCAATCAAAGATTTGCGGCCCGTTTTGGTTTAAAGAGTTCATAGTACAATCAGACAAGGCAATTTCAAAATAAATCATCCTATGATCAGAAAGAGAGTCATAGTCGGGAATAGAGCAAGTGATGGTATCTTGCAATAAACTTTCTCCAACAGCAGTGATATCAATATAGCTAGAAGCTTGAGTTGAACAGAAAGTAGAACCGAAATCCTCATTAATTGCAAAGAGCTGCTTGATATTGAAGTAATCACATAGTTTATCTCCTATAACGTCTGAATAAGGACTAAATCAAGCACTAATTTTGCTATTAGAGACCATTCCCCAAACAAGTCGCGAAGAATTAATATTAGACATGAGAGAATCAATTTTTTGTAAACCAGTATCTATATTTCTTTCCAGCTCATAGTAATAGGAAAGCAGAGCAAAATCCAAGTTATTGACAGTGATTTCAACAGAGATCATGTTATAATTAGAATAGTTATAATAAACAAAAGTAGCGAATGATGAGAACTGATTTTATAATATCTGAATAAGAATCACAGAATACTTTGTAATGGCTAAGAAACCTGGGAAGATTCCCTTTGTGACAGTGAGGTTCTTGAATCAATGCAACATCAATATTACGAGCTTCCATATTGAGAATGAGTTGCTGCTTAGCATTTTTAGACTTATGTAGATTTAATTGAAAAAAACGCAAAAGAGAATTATTCCTATTACTCATAATCAATACGAAAAATTGATAGTTTTCGGATGAAAATTTACCTTGGGTATAGCAGCTGTCATAAAGTTTATGATGATTATTAACTTTTTTTAAGGAATTTCTAGTTCTATTATTAAATCTAGCACAATTGACACAAAGCTGATGCATTTTATTAGAACACTCTGAGCTTTTATGATTACCTGAGAAGATATTGCAAGCAAGGTGATTTTTACAATCAAGAATTTTATGATTATACCCCAAACATTTGAAACATCTATGTATAATAACAAAATCAGCAACTTTACACATAGACCAGTCAAGCCTGAGAGATCCTAATCTTTAACAAAGTGAACTAAAATTTGTTTGCGGATATTAGGCGGAACACAATAATAATATGTCTTGAACCCCGAAATTTCTTCAGCTTGAAACGAACCTTAGACTCTAAGATTTCTTCCTCAGATATTAAAATATCAGAATTTTGCTCAAATAGTACCTTGATAAGTTCATTATCATGTAGTAACCCAGGAACGTATTTGATAATAACAACTCGAAATATTCGTTCAGCAGGAGTTGAAGAAAGAGAAATTTTCAGATAGAACATCACGAAATGTTTTCCTGTCATCATCAGACACGCATTCAACCAAAAGCCTATCGTTTGGAAGACTTCTTAATTTTTCAATACTGATTTTATTGCTTCTTGGATTGACTTGTGTTTTTATAATATTTTCAATATCCTCAGCTTTAAGGGTTCCTTGTTCATTTGCACAAACAACGAGACTACAGTTTTTTTCCAACGCTTAGTTGTTTTTGCAAAGGTTCTGTAGATGGCGCCACTACACTCACAATTTCTTCTCGCATATTTTCATAAGTTATTCCGTGACTGAACTTTTTTAAATTAATCAAAATTTAAGAAAATAATACCACGTAACTCACTAAAAACATTCCTTGCATCTTCTTTCAACTGTTGATTCATGTTTGATCTAGAAGTAAGGGCATTTTCAACAATTTTTTACTTATTTTCGCAGAAACATAAAAATTCGTCAACAATATCAATTGCGTCCATGTTGCCACTCTGAAACTCTTAATATTAAAGACCAATTTTCAAAACAAACCATAACTTTATGACTATTATATTGAAAAAAAACTTATGTAGTAAATGGTAATCCAGTACTTAGAGTTTTATGTATTTATCAAGACAAATATTACATTCAGTTATTTCTTAAAAACACCCAAAATTAAAAATATCATTTTTCTTGAAAAAAATATTTGTCACCTTATTCTACTTTTGTAATAATAGATCTTGTAGATTTTTACATCTTTGATGGATCCTTATGCTAATAAAAGATTTTGTAGATCTTTTATATTCTTTGAAATAAATTTCACCTTGTATTTTTTTAGTGGCTAGCAGAGTAATAAATCATTCGGATGTAATTTTATTCATTTCCATTATTTTTTTTATACAGAAAAAAAATATCTTAATTTTTAAAACAAGTTACGAAACGAAGAAACCATGGCAGGTTATTTTTGAACAAACATTTGTTTTTCATAATATTTCGTTTCTTTTCTCATTTTATGACTTTTAGCAATTTTCTAAAAAGAGATATTGCGCTTTTATTGCCATTTCATATAAGAACCTGAAATTAAAAACGGAATAAAAAGTTACTTATAACTATTTCCTGCTTTAACACTCACTCAACTTTCATATAAAAGAGAAATTTAAAGATTTTTTAACAGATCTGAGTTACAAATTGAAAATATAAAATAGTTACTATACAAAATTTTAATAATTCCTTCATTTTAAAATTACTTTAAATTTATATAAACATTTGAGTGTATCACGTGTAAGAAAATAAATATATAATTCCATAGTAATATAAAAGTAAAATATAATAAAGAAGTGAAATAAAATACAAAACATAATTATTGTCCATGTTCTATAAAAATGTGAAATTTCGGAACATTTCAAAACTGTTAGTAAATAATAAAATGTATACATCAATTCTGACGAAAAGACATTCAAACTAATTTTATTTTTCCATTTTAAAATATGTTACTTAAAAAATATATAATTTATCATCCTGTAATGTCAAAACTTAGTTCAATCATTTATCAAATACGAAGTAAATTTTTTATAAAAAGAAAATAATTTAATAGCTGTTGTATTCTTTTTTTATAAAGCATTTAATAAAGCATCATTTCTTGTAACAACTTCTGAAAAATATCCTACTATAAATTAAAGAAAAGAAAAACAAGATAGCAGTTGGTATCCAGTAATCATGTTAGTTATTGATTTGTAATCTTTACAAAATTAAAAATAAATAATTTATCATAAAATTGTGCATATATATACTTACTATAAAATTGCGCACATCTTTTGTTTCAGTAAAATCTATGTTCATTTCAAAGATGCAATAACTTAATTTAAAGAGACTTCTTTGGATGGGTGTTAAAAATATCACACTTAATTACATTTACACTACTGGCCATTAAAATTGCTACACCAAGAAGGCGACATGCTACAGACGGGAATTTTATACGAAAGGAAGAAGCGAAGAAAAGCTAAAGCTAAAAAGCTAATCATTTGTGATATGCAAATGATTAGCTTTTTAGCGCATTCAGACAAAGCAGGCGCCAGTAGCGACACCTACATTGTGTTTAAATGAGGAAATTGTTCAGCCGGTTCCTCATGCTCAAATTGCATTTGAACGTTGTTGCCTGTGAAAAGTTGTTGTGATGCCTCGTGTAAGAAGGAGAAATGCTTACCAGCACGTTTCTAACTTTGATAAAGGTCGAATTGTAGCGTATCGGGATTGCGGTTTATCTTATCGCGTCGGTCGAGATCCAATGACTGTTAGCAGAATATGGAATCGATGGGTTCAGGACGGTAATACAGAACGCCATGCAGGATCTCAACGGACACCTATCACTAGCAGCCGAGAAGACAGGCATATTATCCGCATGGCCGTAATGGATCGTGCAACCACGTCACGAGCCGTGAGTCAAGAAACGGGTTCGTTTGGAAGACAACAAGTGTCTGGACGAACAGTTCGACGACATTTGCAGCAGCATGGACTCTCAGCTCAGAGACCATGGCTGCGGCTTCCCTTGACGCTGCGTCATAGACAAGAGCACCTTCAATGGTGTGATCAACGACGAACCTGGGCGCACGAATGGCGAGACGTCATCTTTTCAGATGAATCCAGGTTCTGTGTGCAGCATCATGATGGTCGCATCCGTGTTTGGCGGCATCGTGGTGAACGCACACTGGCAGCGTGCATTCGTCATCGTCATACTGGCCCATCACTTGGTGTGATGGTATGGGGTGTCATTGGATACACGTCTCGTTCACCTCTTGTTCGCATTGACGGTGCTTTGAACAGTGCAAGTTACATTTCTGGTGTTTTACGACCTGTATCTCTACCCTTTATTTCAGCAGGACCCTACGTTTCAGCAGGATAATGCCCAACCGCACGTTGCCGGTATTGTACGGACCTTCCTTGATACGGAACATGTTCTGCTGTTGCCTGGCCAGCACGTTCTCCAGATCTTTCACCAATAGAAAACGTCTGGTCAATGGTTGCCGAGAGACTGGCTCGTCACCAAACGCCAGTCACTACGGTTGATGAACTGTGGCATCGTGTTGAAGCTCCATGGGCATCTGTACCTGTACATGTAATACAATATCTTTTTGACTCAATGCCCAGGCGTATAACTGCTGTTATTACTGCCAGAGGTGGTTGTTCTGGGTACTGATTTCTCAGGATCTATCCAGCCAAATGTTTTGAAAATTTAATCACTTGTTATTTCTAGTATAATATATTTGTCCAATAAATATCATTTTGTTATCTGCATTTCTTCCTGGTGTAGCAATTTTAATGGCCATTAGTGTATTTATTAGTCAACCAGGATGGCATTTTAAGCTTTGATTCTTTCATATATTCATGTTTTGTTTTTTATGACCTTTTGGGGTTGTTGAAGAAATGCCAACATTCAAAACACTTTCGTCAACAGTTCTTTTTCATTTAATGTATACTAAAATTTAAAAGCAATAACAGTTACATTTATTTAAAATCTTAAAAACTAAGATACACACTAAGAAGAAAAATCAAATTTCATTCATTGTTATTTTCAAATATAGTTTCAATATAAAGAATTTAAGCTATTGAGCGTTTTATACCGGTCTCAATAAAAGTTACTTGCTACTATTTTATTTTTCCAAATAGAGATGTCAAGTATTCTCTGCCTATATTTGGAAATTTCAAAGCAAAAACAAAAAATAATAATTAGTTTTTATTATAAGTTTTAAGTACAATTATAGTAAACTAAAAGATGTACAAACAAAAGTTAATTGACATAATCTTAAGCACTCAAGAATAAATATTGTATGACAATTACTGTACGATTTAATTGAAAACAGGAATAAAAATATTTTTGTAACTAAGCTTGAAATTTTGTTTCAGGAAACAATTGAAAAAAGTTGAATCATACAAAACTGTAGTGCGGAAAAGTGTACATTTTCGTGGATAGTTTATTGAATTCTGCCTTCCTCTTAAATAATTTTCTTTTATAACCTGACACTTTTATTTAACATTACAATAATGTTAACGAAACTGAATTACCGAAACAATGAGAACAAAAATACACGAGTTAACAAATGAAAATAACAGTCGATAACAAAGGAAAACTTAATTACATTTCAAAAGGAAGATTTCTATTCCTTTCACTTCCTGTCTAATGACCTGAAAATATTGATTTTAATTTTAAAGTTCTATTTTATGATATAGAAATCATCCAAAATTCGTTTATATTAGTATTTAATTACACAATGAAAATAAAGCGAAATCAATATCTATTATCAGAAATTTTGTATTAATATCCTATGATATTTATAAAATTTACATTTACAGTGTTCAAATTTTTTCAATATTTGAAATATCAAATAATATTCAGTGAATGTTCTTTAATATTCAGGAGCTATTTAGATAACTTTTACGAGTCATTATTCGAAGGTGAATAGAATTTTTATGTTTTGATGCCATTGATATTTTAGTAGATGAATTAGCAGACAGATATTTATATATGATTAATGGTTTTATTTTAGTGTATTTTATAAATATTTTTTTTACTGTTATTTACTATTATCTCTGATAAATTTATGTTTTAAAAAATCATATTTAATCTTTACAAGTTATATAGGCAGCCGTGGCCTGGTTGGTTAGGTCGTCGTTCTCGTTACCAAAAGGTGGTGAGTTCGAGTCCCGGCTTAGCCGAATATCCGTCGTGTTCACTACTGGCGACTGGGGCACGTTAAATCCGTCGGGTCGCAATGTCCTCCACGTTCCCATAACAAATTAATACCTCTGGGGGTGGTTGGAGCCAGACTTTGGGTCTTCACTGGTTTCACTCTCTACATTGGAAAGATTCAGGTGGTGCTGCCTTCTACGAGCCAAATGTCGTACTTCCACCTTCGAATAAGGGTGCTCTATTTAAAAAAAAAAAAAAAAAAAAAAAAAAAAAAAAAAAAAAAAAAAAAAAACCGGAAGACGCTCCCTCTCTGCCTTCATTCGAATAGTCTCTGTGACGGGCAGGCTTGGCGTCGCCAAGTATCATTAACAACAACAAGTTATAAGAGAGTTATTAATATTCTCATTTTAACCTTATTATATGTTTATAATAATGTTATAAAAGGAGATCTAATTTTCTCAAGATATTGGAAAATTTATTGAAGTTCTCATTTTAATTAGATGCTTATACACAAAGACATTTAATTTTTACAGATGTTGGCAGAATTATTGAAATTTCATTTTTTTTACCGTTAGATCAGATAAATATATAATCCAAAAGAATTCCATTTAATCTTTGAAGGTGTTGAGAGGATTATTAAAATTCTCATTTATATTCTTCGAATATGTTGATGAATAGAGATTTAATTTTCTGAAGCTGTTACAAAAGTTATTGAAATTCTCAATTTAATTACAGATATTTATATAAAGACATTTAATCTTCATAGATTTTGCAAGAACTATTGAAATACTCATTTTCATCTTTACAGATATTAATATAAAGACATTTAATGTTCTCAGATATTGTAAAATTTGTTGAAATATGCAAATACTATTACAACGCATCAAAATATAATTGGCAGATAAAATCAGAAGCTCTCTAAAATATTGCGCTGGTTTTCTTGACCCAAAGTGTTCCTTCTCATTACTATGTAGCTCGAAAAGATCATTGACACATTGATTATTTCGTCATATTCAATCAATGTTCAAATTTTATTAAAATCAACACTAAATTATTGCAATGTAAGTTGAAAAGTTGTTGTTGCACCGCATACTTTCCTCTCCTTGCTCTGAGTTGGGCTCAGGGAAGCAGCTGAGGAATTTAGAAGACTGAAGGCTCCCGAATACTTGACCTGCCACTCCCAGATGTATCATTTCACTTGGAAGACATTGCAACCATGACACATTTAACGAACCTCATCCACCTTTAGTGAATCCGACCAATCTTTGTTTAAGTCACGATTCGAACTCACTACATCCGGGTAACAAGAAAGACTTTCTAACCCACCGCGGCTTGCAGTGTAGAAGTAAAGTAACCCATAAAATAATTTCCATCATTATTCCTAACGTTTGAAAAAAATAAAGTAAAAGCTTAACATTAAATTTAATCGTTCACATATCATTCAAACTAATGAATTTTATTTGAGCATCAAAGATATGCCACGTATAAAAACTTAGTTGTTTATACTTTTAAACAAAATTTTTGCTAATGAAAAAGAACATAGTTATTTTCTTAGCAACACGTCTATTTTTTCACTAAAAAGAGAATATAAGCAAAATATTTTACGAACCAATACAACATCAATTGTTTTGTTGGTAAAGATATATAGTTAGTTCAACAAAACATTTATTAATTTCCTATAACTTAAATCAATATCAGTATTCCACTGTAGACATTATTCACTAATAAAAAATGACATTAATTTCAAAATAAAATTTAGTACTTTAACACAAAAATAGCAATTACTACAATTAAGAAACAGAAAAGGGGACATCACCAAGGGACGCTGTAATTTTTATGTTCTTATAAGAATATTTTTCGAGCAGATTTTTTTATTAAAAATATTCTAGAATATTTTATATTTAATTACTCTTACAAAAGTTATTAATTTTGAAATTTTCGGTGAATGTGTACGAAATCTATTTCAATTATTATTATACAACTAATATCTAGAACATAAAATTATAATACTGTTCACAATATTGAAATTAAGCTAATTTGAATTACTAATTTATTATACTATTTACATAATTCTAATCACAAACACAGTTTATGTTTGCAGTATTAACATTCTTTAGTTTTAATAAAAAATTTCATTTGTTTTCCACTTCAACTATTATTTTAATAATACATTCTTTTTTACATTGACAACTCTTCTGTCTTTACAAGAGTTATGAAATAAACTGGCGGAAATTGTAAATTACAACAGAAAATTTGTTCAGTACAAGTGATTCATAAAGGGTAACATTTACTTGCTGACAGTATCAGCTGTCATATCAATTTCATTAAATAACAGTTTGTTTTTGATGTAATAAAATGATGTACTTTATTAGGCAAACCTCATAAAAATAAGAAATTACTGCAATACGTCAAAACGTAAATCGTCTTAAAGTACGAAACATATTGACGTACGTTTTGAGTATCACATTAAGGTCCTAAAATATTTTCTAAATGAACCAAAATCATCTACATTTTCCTTGCTAAATATATTTTCTCAGGTATTCAAGAAAGTGGAGTGATATATTTTTATTTTCCTTCAAATGCTTAATATCCAATAAAAGAAAACATTTGGGAATATTTCATTAATTGATGCAGTGATTTGCTTAAAATATTTTGAGTTTTGATAAAGATATTATGGATGTGATATCGGGGTAAGTAGTTAAAAAAGTTCTATTTAAATAAACGAAAGGAAGGTTTTTTTTATAACTTTATTTCTGTAATTAGGAAATATTAATACTTGTTTTTATGTAAAAATGTGAAAAAATTTCATTTTTTCAAAAGAAAACCAAATAAAAAAAAATTTCAAAAAACAAAATAAAAATTAAAAAAAAAGGATTTAAAATTAAAAGAATTTTAATTTTAAATCCTTTTTTGCTACATTTACGATATTTATAACATTTAATATGTTCATGATAAAATTGAATTTATTTAAAATAATCCATATGAGTTAGAGTAATTGATTAAATTAATTCATATGAGCCACAGACTAATGAAAATGCAATAGATTACTATTAATTACAATACTAAAAGAAACTCTCTCATATTTTATGTAATATTTTTCTCAAATATTAATTTCTTATTAATTCTCGATTATTTATTATTATGTAGTAGATATTCTAAAATAACAGAAGATGTTTTACATATATTTTTTAACGTCATACAGACAAAATATACATTTTTAATTGTCAATCAGTTTTGCCTGATTTCTATTTAAAGTTAAAAAAATTAATGGTTAATCCCTTAAATTAAATACATAAATAATCCCCTAAAGATGCATATGTCATTGAAAATGTAACTGAAATAATTTATACTACTGTAAGAACTAAAATAGTTTTAAATTGTAATGGATTTTAAGTCATGTTTAATTCTTACAAGTCATTATGCCTTTTTGAATATATTTGTTAAAATTAATCACCAGAATTACTATCTGAATTAAGGAAAAAAGTTATTAATATAGCTGCCATATTAATTATTATATAACTATTTTGAAATAATTCATCCTACTGTTATACAATAAAAAAAATTCTTTTTTCATATTTTTAAAGGGTAAAATTAATTACTTTTGTAAGTCATGTTATCTTAGTTATTCGCATTAGAATGAATAATTTAAAATGTTAATAAACTTAATTATCTTTCTATTCCTGCTAAACTTAATTACTGTGTATATTTTTACTAGATTTTGCTGAAACTGATGTTTTGAATTTCTGAAGTTAGGCAACTATAATTACAAATTAATTTCACTAACTTTAACTGATTTATTATTTAGATAAAATATTATTTCTCATATTCTGAGTTGTGAGAATAAAATTTTTTTTATTAAAAACTTTTTATTTATCAACAGATTTTACGTATGCATTCTGACTGTTGTCGTGACTTCATCAACTGTTATAGGTAATTATTTTCTTATAATATTTCTGTACTATTTTAGTTGTGCTTTTTACATGTTTACTTATTAAAAATAGATATATAGGATAATGTTTTTTTTTCACAAATACACATACAAATACACAAAATTATCTAATTTTATGTATATATATGTATATTATTATTATAACTTTTTAAAAAGTATTTTGATTGTAGGATTATAAGAATTAATAACAAATATTTATACTTTATGAAAAAATTATTCCTTCATGGATAACTTTCTGCATTGGATTTCGGTAAGGACTCTGCCTTCCAAACACATTATTAATACCACTGATTTTCACAAAAATGATTTTCTAACTCAATTTCGAAGTGATAATGCTTAATCTGAGATACTTTACAAAAAATATTTTAAACCTGAAATATTTTTAAAAAAGAAATTTTTTTTTTCTTAAATTATGAATTGAATTCCGGTATACAACTAAGAAAATTTTCCTTGTTTTGTTCCTAAAATATTAATGTCTGAATTTTGGACTTCTATAGCATCAACGCGAATAAATTTAGGGAGTTACTTCTTACTTTGTCTACATTTTGTACTCATAGTTTCTATGTGTAACCAATATTACCAAAAGAAAATTTAATATTTGAAACCTTTAAAATCTTTTTTGGGAGATTCGTAATTTTCTTCAGCACCTTTTCTTTTCTAGTTAAAATATGTGTCTTTTAAAAATGGACCACTTCATCATTCTCATTCTAAATAGCAAAATTAATTGCAGGTAAGCAGTCTTTTAGCAATGCATCATTAGTTTACACATTAGAACCAACTTCTGTTTCAATTTTGATTTTACCAGAAGCTTCACTAAATATTTCCAGTAACGCTTGTATTTGTATATTTGTTCTTCAGTTCTAAGATATTTGATGGAGTTATTTGGGAAAGAAAATGTTTTTTTTTTCTAACTAATTTTAAAAGTTTTCCAAATATTAGTTCATAAGGACGTGATACCTTCCTGAAATGACATATTTATCATAAGTTGTTCACAATATATTCCTTCGGAGCATTTACTGAAATTATTGCTTTCCAACCAAGAACTTAACATATTTTCAACATCCTGAATTGTACACTGAAATGAACTTAGAGTCTACATTTTCATTGTATAACTTTCAAATCCAGCCACATTGCACAAGCGTCTTTCACGATCCGATTACTGAACACGAGACCATTGTCACTCTGAAGAATACTGGGAAACCCAAATATAAAAAATGTCATTTAAATTGTACAATTTGTGAACATTTTTTTTATGTATTTCGCCACATTATTTAAATATAAATATGAAATCATTATCTTGGTTGCAGGTATTTGTCTAATACCTGCAAATAAGATAATAATTTTAAATATATATTTAAATTTATATTTCACAGAGAATAAAACCGACTTGCATCTTAAATTCATCTCTTTGAAAAATATAACTTATGCTATCATCTAATATATCTGTCAATAAATATCTTTTGAAACGAATCTCCAAAAAGCCCCTGTTATTAAAATTTTTAAATTGAAAGATTATTGTAAATTTTAAGTTATTATATTTCCCAAATTCTTAATAAAGAAATATTTAAATTGCTTTAAATGTTTATTTTTTTAAATTAAAATATCATTTTTCTACAAAATAGTCGGAATTTATCACATTCCATTGCGAGTTGGGGATTATAAATATATATTGTTAAAAGTCATAAATATTCAACAATTTAACTCATTTACCGAGTTTAGTGGAAATTATGTTTAATCACTGATTAATCACCATTACCGTAACATATACACGGATTCTATTAAATTACAGCGCACTCATGAGTTATGCTTAAGTAAATGGGGATTTTTGTTTACCTTCATAATTTTTGAATTTTTCCACCAGTAGTAAATATTTTCTCTTTTTCTAATTAAAAAGACATTATGTGATAGTTAATTTATTTCAAAATCACTAAATCTGCGGACACATAATATTATATTTTAAAGGGATATCCAAATATAAAACTGAGGTAATTTCCTAACTAATTAACAACATGAACAGATTTGAAAGCATTAATCAAGGCGCGAATATGTATATATTATGTACCATTATCCATTTTTGTATAAGAATTCTGTATTGCATTTATTCTTCGGTAAATTAATATTTAAAAAAATTTAATATTAAAAATTTATCAGCGTTGAGGGAACTTTTTATCTTGTGTGATGAAAGAAGTACTTAAAATGGAGCAATATTAAGAACCTAAAATTAACAATAAGTAAAATCTTTTTACTTTGAAGCAAGTTTTTACACATTTGATGTAACTTATAATTTTTTTAAATGTCTTAATAGGATTATTGACATTTTTTTAACTGTGCCCTTTAATTGTCTTAGTGATTACTTTTTGAATTTTGCTTGCAAGATGAGTTACAAAATGATTCCAACACATTATTATTTTTATATGGAATGATGATTGCACGAAAATGAAGTCAATAAAGGGAATTAGTTCATTCAGATTTCATACCATTACAAATTTGAGAAGAGGAAACAAAAATAAAGTGAGTAAAAGCATTAATAAATGAAAGAAAGAAGGAAATTATTAAATCTGGAAATAATTTTTGAAATTTAGATCTTAACATTTCAGCTTGCACAACAGCAATAAGCATCGCCGTTAGATATAATAGAAATTTCAAATAATTCAACTAAATTATGTTTACAGAAAACTGCAAAGTGATAAATTAAAACAAAAATGAATTAAAATTTCCCACTGCTCTTGAAATACATGCCTATTATTGAAAAATATACAAATTTTATTATTTCGGCTTCCTAATTGAAGAAAAATATATTAAAAATATACTTTAAAAAGTTGCTTTAAAAAGAAGATTGCTATCTTGGAATCAAAGAATATATTACATCATCACATTAAGTTCATTCAAATATATTTCAAGTTTAAAAATTAGAACAATGAGACAACTCCGAATTGTCTAGATCTGTCTTATCGTCTGCATGTAGCATCAAAAATACAATTACAGATTTTTATTTTAAGCAGTATTGCATTTTAAGCATGCATTACACCAAAGAACACACTTATTAAAAGCAATGAATAATCGAGGTGATTGTAAATTGCTTTAAGCATCTACTCAATTTGAAATCTATGCATCATAAAATATTGAATAAAGAAACTCAATTAGTAAAACAAGTTTTAATTTTTTTCAGTTACAATATAAATATGGAATATCTATATTATTTTTTCTGCATTTATTTTAACAATTGTTTATTATTTTTTAAAATAATTAAAAAAATAAATTGTCAAAATTTGTGTTTAACATTCGCATGTAAGTTTATTGAAATATGTCAGTTTAACGAATTATTTTCCAAAAGGACTTCAATAATGCCAAAAATAAAAAAAGTACACTCTAATTTTCTTGAAAAAATTAAATGCTATCATATATATATATATATAGTTATCTGTTGATAAAAGTCATAGAAAAAGCTTTAAGTTAAAATATATTTTATATATATTACAAAAAAAATTTTTTCAATAAACATACCATTATTAATAATAATATATCTTTCTTTTACATTATTTAAAGTATGTTTACATTTAAAAGTAAATTTTCTGTTTTCACTTTACTTGTTTCATAAAATATTTCAATACTTTTTATTCAGGAAGGGAAGCCCTAGGACCCATGGCATTTGTGAAATCATTCTATGGTCTTCCTGATTTGGATCAAGAGCCCTACATTGAACTGCAGAAGCAATTAGAAGACATCGCTGAAGCAGCTCACCTGTAAGAATTCT
>JAPDSC010077863.1:0-10552 GCA_026290005.1 Latrodectus geometricus | reverse complement strand
TATATATATATATATATATATATATATATATATATATGCAATTTATCTATTTTCATTGAGAAATAGGAGTGTGATTATTTTAATAAAAAAAAATTCTCTTAGAAAAATCTGTTTGGAATAACTTTATGTTGAATACTGCGAATACTTGAACTCTAAAACTACTGACTGTACCAACTTTTGATGCCAATTTGATAAATGAAATGAAATAATTAGCAAACAAATTAATTTAAAGTTTTATTTCAAATTGAGAAAACAAATGCATTCGTAAATAAATTGCACTCTTCATTTCCACTTATGAAAATAATATTGAAAGGTTTTTTTATTACTTTATTGTAATAGCAGGCAATACAGGAAGTATCTTACATTCTATCTTAAATTCAGGAATTTTGAATCACATTCTTAATTATAAAATATTGTCATGAGAAATTTAAAATTATTTTTTGGCCAAGTAGCAGTTGTCATATACAATGATAGTTTTGTAGATATTGAAGATATCAATGAGAATTTAAGATAGAATATTATTTGATAGAACATTTTAAGAAAGCAACAATAATTTAATAAACATTTATGAAACATTAATGAAAATATGCGAAAAAGGCTTTTTTAAATTATAAAGTAAGGAACTTAAATATTTATTCCGGTGAATTTTTTAGATAACTTGTCTTTTTAATGTCATGCATTAATATATTTATTGAGAAATGTACCGATAAAAAGAAACAATTTTTCTTCATTTTTGCAATTGAAAAATTCAAAATTTTATAGTTTAATTAATTGGAATTTCAAGATTAAAAATTAAAGTAACCAAATAGTCTAGAAAAAATTATAACGATAACAAATTATGAATGTATTAATAACTTAAAATGATTTCTAATATTATTTTTTTATGTATTTAATTGTTCATCGTAATTTATAAGCACAAATAAATGATTAGAAATATTTATTATCATTTATATTATAATAGTATTTATTCTTATTATTAACATAATTTATAATCACATGCAATTGTTTTTAAAAGAATTAAATTTCTATAGACTTCATTGTTTTTTCTTAATTCTCATTTACAGGAAATTTAAATATTTACTACAAATTAATAACTATGAATTACATTAGTTTATCAAACCAATGTCTGTTATTTAGTCTCATCAATTTCTTAATATAATTTTTTCACATGTATATATGCAATAAAGTAGATGGAAATTAAGAATTTGACTAGATAGTAAAAATATAATATTTTTAGGAAAACTTTCTATGATGAAATATTTTTGAAAACTTTCAGAAAATTTCAAAATGTCAAACGGAAAATAAATTCACCAAATTTTTGATAATGCTTTTTTTGTGATAAACATGTTTTGTGAATATAATAATCAAAAGATATCTGTGTAAAGTATTTTATGTCAAACTATTATTTTAAAACTCTCTACTTATCTCAACTACTCATTATTATTAGTAATTTTTGAGGGCATAAGAGAGATTATCGTAATCTATTAAGAGATGTGACAGGTAATTAGTGAAATGATAGAGTTCTTTTCCCTGAAAAACTTGTTTAATAATCTCCATGTATATTATGTAGCTATCATTTTTGTTTTGATATTTAAAACTTTTATAAATAAGTTCTTATCATTAGGAGAATAAAACAAACTAGGCTTAACTAACGGTAGCTGTCGTCCATCATACTCATCATTAAAATGTACCTAAATCTTCAACTTTGAAGAAACGTTTCTCCAAAATGATGGAATGAGTTTTAAGACTTCGTTCAATTACATGTTGCATGTGAAAGTGGTGAAAGATAATAAAAATAATAAGTTAATAAATTTATCTTATAGAAGAGCATTAATATACAGAGTAATTAATAATTTTTCAATATGATCTTTTAAACTAATTACATTTTAATGAATAAAAATTAAGAAAAATTTTGCTTAGAATTTTCACATTTATTAAATAAGACTAAATTTCATGAGGAACATCAAAGTATTACAGTGATGCATTTTTTTATCTTAACACAAAATTAATTAATATTGGCAGAGTAAAAATAAAAATAAAATTTAAGGAATGGTATGAGCATTAAAAGATAATTTTCATAAAATAAAATTATTTATAATTTAAACGAATTTTTATCCTACTTTTTTAATAAATTCATAATACATAAGAAACTTGTTGAAATTTTTTGAGAACTCCTTAAAATATCGTTGTAGATATTTTATACGACTAAATATAATATATGCGAAGAACTGAAAGAACATTTCTCATAAATTGTCAAACCCAAACTCTTACAATTTTTTCATACTCTTTCCTATTTTTAAATTCTGAATAGCTAAAAATATTTCAGCTTTCATTAAATTTTTGATATTATCAAAGAATTTATAAAAATATTACAAAATGTAATAATTAGGATTCTCTCGAAATTAAATTTTGTATTTGTAAACGAATTCACTAATGACTGTATTTCCAAAAGATTCACTTCATATTGAAAATGATTTCCAAGTTAAGGATGTTTACTCTAATTAAACTAAATGGAAAAAAAATAATTTTCATGACGGATATTAAATGGATATACTTATAATACAAATATATACAAAATTAATTATTTAATGGAATAAATTTACAATAACAGCATTTAAACATTATGTAATTATTTTTACTTCATTAAGCATTTCTATAATAAAAAATCTGAATATTTCATTGATTCGACACAACTAAGATAATTAAGCTTCCCATGTTAATGAGACATTTTAATATTACAGAACAGAGTCTTTTGTTGTTTAGATGTATAAATAGGAAAAATTAATATTACGATTTTCATACATATATCCTTTCACTACATTTTTTCATTAGTATACTGATAATTAATAAACCATTTCATTAGACAACATTTCAATGATTGAACAACATTTCAAAAGGAAGAATTCTGATGGATAAGATTACATTATTTCATACGAAATAATAAATTCTATTATGTTTGGATAACTACGGTGTTCCTTTTTCTTCATGTAATAAATGTCTTTTTGATCTTGAAAATTTCAAAGCGACTTTATTATCCCAGCCATAATTTAAAAAGGAAAGATGGATGTTGACCTTTTGCTTAACATGATTTACCGATGGTGCTTGAGATTTTTCCGATTTTCTTCTTAGTAACCAGTGAATATGCCCTATAGTTAATGGAAATGCCCTTCCCTAAAAGAATTTATGTTATAAATATTAAAATTCTTTAAAATGGCCTATAGCTATTGACCAGTTCAATAAGCAGTGCTAAACTTTTTTTCCGTTCTAGGTTTGATTCCTTCTTCAATAAAACCCAATATCAATGGAATATCTTACCAGGAAATAATAGTTACATGTTATGAAAAACACACACATTTGATTTCCAACTAATAACATCAAACATCGATATTGTTTAAATAGTTTTATTGAACGAAATTATTCAAAACAGTTCCATAATATCAAAATGTTTTTTATAATTACATTAATTAAATAAATTATAGATATTTCAAAATAAAATTGCTTAAAATTGGAAAATTTTATCAACGTTTTGAGTGAAAAAAAGTAATATACTTAATTATTTCATTACCAATAAATTTTCCTTTTCTTATACTATGCATATCTGATAAAATAAATAATAGTAAAGGAAATAATATTTAATAATTTTGAATAAAAATAAAATTTGATGAGAAAATTAATGTTTCAATTTCAAGCAGCAAAACAAATCAATATTCTCTTGCAGAAATAAAAAATTGTGTTTAAATTTAATAAATATTTGTAGTTAAATCTAGTTTTGAGAATTCATATGAAAACCATGATCATTCTATTAAACCACAAGAAGGAAAATTTTTATTAATTTTTCAGAAAAACAAAAAATGCAATTTATTTTTGTCCAAATTTTTTTTTTTTTTTTTTTTTTTTTTTTTTTTTTTTTTTAGTGAACTTATACAAAACTTCTTTAGTGAAAGTTCAGTTTCGCATTTGTATTTTATAAATATTGATATGATTTAGTAACGATTGATAGCCTTTTACTCATATTTTTAACAAAAAAATGCATGAAATAATATAATAATATCCAATAACAATTATAATTATTCATAACAAAACGAACATCTGTTAAGATTTCAGCATTAGAAGCAAATAAGTTATCGTTGAATATAGCATTAAATAAAATAACGATTTTTTTTTTAGTTCTTCCGTTGCCAATAATTCAATTAATTCATTGAAGAAAATTATTATTTCAGAAAAAAAATCATTGATTCCTCCTAAAAATAAACTTCAAAGTAAATTCATATTTTCTTGTTTGCTAATCAAATTCTTTCTGAAAAAAAATTAAATTACTTTCAATTGTAAAATTAGCTTATATCATCTTTGTGAAAAATCTAGTAAGTAATTCCTTGATTTAATCAGTTATTTTTCATGAATTCTTCCTGCATTAAAAAGTAAAAAATATATTCTTGTTTTTCAAGTATGTATATTTACGACTTTTTAATAACCACGTTAAATTTATATATTTTTAAATCAATATTAATCCAAATATGTTTTAGTAAAAATTGCATATTCATAATATATTCAATTTAAATTAAAATTAGTGTAATTTTTTTCGAGATATTAAAGTAATTTTGCTAATGATTTAATAAAATTGTTTAATTTAAAATAAAGAGACCATAATTTTTTATTAATCATAATTCTTAAGTCATTGAAAATAATTTAATGTTTTTACAGTGAAAAATTATTTAATGAGACTTGTTTCAACCCTATTATGAAGGAAGTTGAAAGTTTTGAATTTTTGCATGAATTTCGTACATATTAGGTAGAATATTAGAATAATTTTCTCTCGATTGGTTTTCCAAAAAATTTACAGTTGGCATGAATGGCTTAATATAGTCATAAAAAATGCTTCCTAATTTGTATTCAAATAATATTTGAGTATTAAAAAGGTATATATAAGGATATGTAATTTTTACGAAATAATAAGTATTAGAAAAAAGAGCATGAAAGTTCAGAAATTGATTATACGTTATAAAAGTAACGAGTACGATTATTATAAAATCTGATTTATACTGATCAGTCTTCATAAACCATCAAAACTTTACAAAATATGTATTACCAACATTAATTCATTTACGTTATTAAGATTTCCATTACTGGTAAGTTTTCTGAAAATCCTTGGCTGGTTGTCATTCCGGAGTTTTATAAAATGTTTTTGCATTTCTCTACACACAAACACATTTTAACATCTAACGCATTAAACAAACATCCAATGAACTATCTTCAAGCGACGGATCAAATAAAATCACAGGGAATCAGTTTGGGACTGTAGAGAGGTTGAAATATCCCTGTTATCTTGCTTTGGAACAAGTATCGTGAAGATGTGTGGCTGTTGTATACGTAACCGTGATGGAATTTCCTGACAATTCGATGTCGCTCTTCTTGCAGGTGACCCTGCAAGAAAAACGTCTTGCAGGAATTTCATTCCTTATTTTAATAAGGTATTTCTAAAAAAAAAATTAAACTTTATATTTTTGAGAAAGAATTTCAACATTTTACGTTCCAAATTTAGCTGTGGGGAAATTTACCAGAAATATTTATTTTATAGATAGAAAATAAAGTTATCTTTATATCTTAAATCAAATGTATTATGTTGTCGATTAAGCAAAGTGTAATAATATGACTTTTTATTATGACTATAATCTTAAAATTCCTCTTTAGAATATTTAAAAATATTCCAGATAATATCATTCACCAAATTTGAATATTATTAATACCTTTTTAATAAAAAATTACAAAATAGAATTATTAGGGTTCTCGAAATTAAAATTTGTGTTTGTAAATGAATCCCTAAACAGGTTCATTCAATATAGTTTCTCCGTTTATTATGTTTACTTTAGTTAAAATAGATGAGTGATATATAATTTTTATAATCATTTAAAATGAATACACATATTCAGTTACATACAAAATTAATTATTTTATAGAATAGATTTTCATAACAGCATTTAAAACATTATATAATTAAATATACTTCACTTAGAGTTTTAAAAATAAAAAAAAAACTGAATTCTTCTTTGATTCGATTCAACTGAGATAATTAAGTTTCCCATATTATAATATTAATGAGACATTTTAATATTACACAACGAAGCTTTTTGTTACTTCGCGGTATAATTGCGAAATATTAATACTGCTATTTTCATCCAAATTAAAATGCCTTATATTAATTCCAAATAAAAGAGAATGTAAGTTTGAAAGAACTCGCAAGAAATTATGTCAATAAAGCATTTTGTTATATAAGAATGAGATTAAATACTCCTGCAGTCGTTTGTTTTCCAAAAAGGATGAATTAGTTGATATTCATAGCTTGACTGAAATGGAAACATTTATTGATCTTATTTCATAAAACACAGACCAAAATATATATATCCTTACATTTTGCGATGAATTAATATTTTGATTTATATCAAGTATTATTTTTCTTTGTTGTAAACATATTCTTTTATTTAACTTCTTAAGAAATACATTATTTCTTAATATCCCAATATTTTTTTTTATAAATTAATATATTGTTTTAATTTTCTGAGCGAACAATAAAACTAAATTATTTTAACAGCATTTTATATTGATAAATGATTACAAATGTAATACTAAGATTTAAAAAGATGATTTACCAAACCGGATAATTCAAATATACAAAATTTTATGTATACATTATGTACGTGTACATAATTGAAGAATGTTATATTATTTATATTATACGCTTTTTTATTATAAAGAGAATTCAGAAAAATCTCTTTCATGCCAATAGTTATGAATTTATTCTATGAGAAAATATATACGTAACAATTTTATTTCAATAACAATTTTGAATATTAATATTTTCGATGTATCTGCTTAGCAAAAATAATATAATATTTAAGCCAATTTTTCACAACACTCACTTATATTTCTACACTTTTATTCAAGTAAAATCATATTTGTGTGCTAAACTTCATTTAAATGATTACATTTGTAGGATTGCTTTAAATTTATGGAAAATAGACCTTTATAAATGATTGAAAAGACTTGTGCATGAAACATCAAAAAGATAGAATAGATTTTAGAATTTTTACAAATAGTTAAAAAAATTTATTATTTTTTATTGTTAAAAAATTATATAAATAAAGTGATACAAAACACATAACAAGTCAAGCTGATGTATTTCCTTCAAAAGTCCACTTATAAAATAATTTAATCTACTGAAAGAAGAAATAAATTACGTGCATAAATTTTTAAGCAAAAAATGGTAATAGTGACTTATACATTACTTGTACGAATTTTAACAATCTGCAATTAACCTTCTTAATTAGAATAGACATTCAACGTACTTCTACTAAAAGTACTTTGTATCAAGCTCTAAATCTAAAATAACATAGCTTCAATATTAGGGTCTCCCACTTTGTGTATGGAGTCAGGTAAGAACCTTTATGGAGTTAATTCCTTAGCATCGAGAATAGAGGTATGTTCGTTGGGTTTTATTCAAGGTTCGCGTAAGGTCAAAAACTGGACATGCTGTGCCAAGGAAACGACAATAAGGTGATCAATTGAGGAAGGACAAGGTCATCACATTCATATACGATAGATGACACTATTTCCTAACTACTGTGATATTTTTTAGGTATAGAAACTTGTGTTATAATTAAGAACACACACATATGTTTGTGTGAGTGTATTTCACATGAAGTAAATAAAAATAGATTTCTTATTCTTACATCACCTAATATTTGAAAGCTCTTCGAAGTTTTTTAATGTTCGCATCTATAGTTTTCAAAGAAGACATTTTGATATACAGTATTCTGGAACCCCATGTTCCTGAAAAGAAAAATTATAGCACCTCGGCAACTAACTGAGAAGTTTGCTTAATACAGAAACTTAACATCCATGTCCTATCCTAATCATTAGCTCGATTTGAGAACCAATCACGCTTTAAAACTCATGGTATATATAATGTCACATAGTAATAAGCACAGTTGTCCCAATTATAACTGATTACCATCTCAATTTTTTAAACTAAAATTTTATTTAATTTCACAAAAAAAGTATACTAACTTAAAAAAGAAAAATGAAAAAAAAATCAAAATTTTTAAAAAATAATAATAATTGCTGACAGATTAAAAATTTGCTCCATATTTCCATTAATAAGGGTATTTGAAAATATTACAGACGATTCCAAGTAAATTCCTAATCTAAATGTAAAAATAAAGCCATCTTTTGTACCAGTTCTTAGAATCTATGTTAGTCTTTTAATTTCATGCATATAGCTCGATAAATAGTAATAAATATTATTGCATATATATTTAGGCCAGTCTTAGTATAGTTACTTTTCATTGATATACTTTGTCATTTTATTTCTTTTTTGATCGTATACACCTTAAGAATTCTTGCGGTAACTTTAAAACATTCTTTGAATTATGATATTTCTTTTGCAATATGTAAAGGTGCAACACAAAAGAGATGAGAAACTTGCAGTTGTGGTTTCTAGGAAATTAATAAAAAATAAACAAGAAATTAATTTTAATGACTTAGTTGTGCTGATTAAAATCAGAATATCTCTCAGAACAAAATTGTCAAATGCTTTTCAGCTTTCATTCTTTGATTCCTTTTAATTTATTTTTGTTTTCTTTATCTTTTTACTCTTCTCTTTCTGTGAATTTCTATTAAATTTTCATTTCTGTTTCTTAAAAAAATAATAATAATTGATTCACAAGCAAAATGTTTGACTTCAATAAAAATTAAATTCCGTAACAGAAAAGAAACTTGAGGCGTAGGAATTTTAAGGAAAACAAGTTATAAAATAGTATATTTTAAACTCTTTAAAAATGTTATTCTGTAAATCGCATAGTTAATAAAGAGCAAATTCACCGTTTTACATTGCTTTGTTATCAAAATTCAATAGATTATGCTCATAGAGTTTTAATTAAAAACCCAAAGCATAACTGAATAAAAATGCAACTGAAAGAAAAATTTTGAATCTAGTAAATAATTAGTTTTTTTAGTTATTTTGTAATAAATAAAATTTTGATTAAAAGGAATTTACAAATGTGTAGTTTTGGAAGTTACAAGCACGTGTTTTGAAAATTTTCGTTTAATTTCACCAAATATTTTCGTAGCTTAAACATTTTCCTCTATATCTTTAGCTTAAGATGCAATTAACATTAATAATTTTTCCGTAAAAATATTAAAAGAAATTAATAAACAAGATATAAATAACTAATTTATACGTAGTTTCTTTTGTAAGCGAATACTACAACTACTGGCCGTTAAAATTGCTACACCAAGAAAGCAACATGCTACAAACGTGAAATTTATACGAAATGAAGAAGGTGCTGTGATATACAAATGATTAGCTTTTCAGCGCATTCAGACAAATCAGGCTCCAGTAGCGACACCTACATTGTGTTTAAATGAGGAAATTGTTCAGCCGGTTGCTCATACACAAATTGCATTTGAACGTTGTTGCCTGGTGAAAAGTTGTTGTGATGCCTCGTGTAAGAAGGAGAAATGTGTACCAGCGCGTTTCTGACTTTGATAAAGGTCGAATTGTGCCGGGATTGTGGTTTATCTTATCGCAGTATTGCGGCTCGCGTCGGTCGATTTTCCAATGACTGTTAGCAGAATATGGAATCGATGGGTGCAGGACGGTAATACGGAACGCCATGACTGATCTCAACGGCCACCTATCACTAGCAGCCGAGAAGACAGGCATATTATACGCATGGCCATAATGGATCGTGCAACCACGTCACGAGCCGAGAGTCCAGAAACGGGATCGTTTGGAAGACAACAAGTGTCTGCACGAACAGTTCAACGACGTTTGCATCAGCATGGACTCTCAGCTCGGAGACCATGGCTGCGGCTTCCCTTGACGCTGCGTCATAGACAAGAGCGCCTTCAATGGTGTGATCAACGATGAACCTGGGCGCACGAAAGGCGAAACCCTATGTTTCAGCAGGATAATGCCCGACCGCATGTTGCTGGTATTGTACGGACCTTCCTTGATACGGAACATGTTCGGCTGTTGCCCTGGCCAGCACGTTCTCCAGATTTTTCACCAATAGAAAACGTCTGGTCAAAGGTTGTCGAGCGACTAGCTCGTCACCAAACGACAGTCACTACAACTGATGAACTATGGCATCATGTTGAAGCTGCATGGGTATCTGTACCTGTACATGCAATCCAATCTCTGTTTGATTCAATGCCCAGGTGTATAACTGCTGCTATTACTGCCAAAGGTGGTTGTTCTGGGTACTGATTTCTCAGGATCTATCCAGCCAAATATTTTGAAAATTTAATCACTTGTTATTTCTAGTATAACATATTTGTCCAATAAATATCATTTTGTTATCTGCATTTCTTCCTGGTGTAGCAATTTTAATGGCCAGTAGTTTATATTTCATAACTGAATTAATTTCTCACAAACACATAAGTATCTTGTAAATTATGTATGCATATGTGCATATAAATAACCTATAAAAATGATTAATTATAGAAATGTTTCTATTTTTTAATTTAATCCTTTTTACTTGTTTACGCATTTATA